>RCUC01162938.1:0-98218 GCA_003697995.1 Taxidea taxus jeffersonii | reverse complement strand
TGATTATATAGTGTCCTTCTTTGTATTTTGTTATAGTCTTTGTTTTAAAATCATTTTATCCATATAAGTATTGGTAACCTGGCTTCCTTTTCAAATCCATTTGTATGATATATGCTTCCCCATCCCTTCACTTTCAATGTGCCTGTGTCTTTAGGTCTGAAATGAGTCTCTTGTAGGCAGAATTATAGATAGGTCTTGTTTTCCTATTTCGTTATCCTTTGTCCTTTGATTGGAGTGTTCCCCTGTATATTCAAAGTAATTACTGATAGGTATTGCCATTTTGTTACTTGCTTTATGGTTGGCTTTCTTTAGTGATATACTTGGATCCCTTTCTCTTTATTTTTTGCATATCTCTTGTTTTTTTCCATTTTAATTTATTTTCTTTTCAGTGTTCTAAAATTCATTGTTTATGCACCAAACTCAGTGCTCCATGCAATATGTGCCCTCCATCATATCCACCACCAGGCTTACCCAACCCCCCATCCTTCTCCCCTCTGAAACCCTCAGTTTGTTTCTCAGAGTCCATAGTTTCTCATGATTTGTCTCCCCCTCTGATTTCCTCCATTTCACTTCTCCTCTCCATCTCCCAAAGTCCTCTGTGTTATTCCTTATGCTCCACAAGTAAGTGAAACCATATGATAATTGACTCTCTCTGCTTGACTTATTTCACTCAGCATAATCTCTTCCAGTCCCATCCATGTTGACATAACAGTTGAGTATTCATACTTTCTGATGGAGGCATAATACTCCACTGTATATATGGACCATATCTTCTTTATCTCAAGGGCATCTTGGTTCTTTCCACAGTTTGGCAAATGTGGCCATTGCTGCTATGAACATTGAGGTACAGGTGGCCCTTCTTTTCACTACATCCACAGCATTACCTTAATTGAGAGAACAAATCAATAAGAGAAGAGAGAAGAACCACATGGTCCTCTCGATTAATGCATAAAAAGCATTCGACAAGATAAAGCATCCATTCCTGATTAAAATGATTCAAAGCATAGGGATAGAGGGAAATTTCCTCAACTTCATAAAATCTATCTACAAAAAACCCACAGCGAATATCATCCTCAATGGGAAAAAGCTGACAGCCTTTCCTTTGAGATAAGGAACATGACAAGAATGCCCACTCTCGGGACGCCTGGGTGGCTCAGTTGGTTAAGCAGCTGCCTTCGGCTCAGGTCATGATCCCAGAGTCCTGGGATCGAGTCCCACATCGGGCTCCTTGCTCGGCAGGGAGCCTGCTTCTCCCTCCCTCTGCCTCTGCCTGCCACTCTGTCTGCCTGTGCTTGCTCTCTCTCTCTCTCTCTAACAAATAAATAAATAAAATCTTTAAAGAAAAAAAAAAGAATGCCCACTCTCGCTGCTGTTGTTCAACATAGTACTTGAAGGCTTAGCAACAGCAATCAGACAACAAAAAGAAATGAAAGGTATTCAAACTGGCAAAGAAGAAGTCAAACTCTCTCTCTTTGCAGAAGACATGATACTTTATATGGAAAGCCCAAAAGACTCCACCCGAAAACTACTAGTACTCATACAGCAATTCAGTAATGTGGCAGGATACAAAATCAATGCACAGAAATCAGTTGCTTTCTTATACACTAACAATAAAAATATAGATAGGGAAATGAGAGAATTGATTGCACTTACTATAGCACCAAGAACCATAAGATACCTGGAAACAAACCTAACCAAAGAGGTAAAGGATCTGTACTTGAGGAACTACAGAAAACTCATGAAAGAAATTGAAGAAGACACAAAAAGATGGAAGACCATTCCATGCTCATGGATCAGAAGAATAAACATTGTTAAATTGTCTATATAGCCTAGAGCCATCTATATTTTCAATGCCATCCTGATCAAAATTCCACCAGCATTTTCAAAGAGCTGGAACAAACATTCCTAAAATTTGTATGGAACCAGAAGAGACCCCAAATTGCTAAGGAAATGTTGAAAAAGAAAAACAAAACTGGGGGCATCAAGTTACCTGATTTCAAGCTTTACTACAAAGCTGTGTTCACCAAGACAGCATGGTACTGACATAAAAACAGACACATAGACCAGTGGAACAGAGTAGAGAGCCCAGATATGGACCCTCAACTCTATGGTCAAATAATCTTCGACAAAGCAGGAAAAAATATCCAGTGGAAAAAAGACAGTCTCTTCAATAAATGGTGCTGGGAAAATTGGACAGCTATGTGTAGAAGAATGAAACTCGACCATTCTCTTACACCATACACAAAGATAAACTCAAAATGGATGAAATACCTCAATGTGAGGCAGGAATCTATCAAAATCCTAGAGAACATAGGCAGTAACCTTTTCAACATCAGCCACAGCAACTTCTTTCAAGATATGTCTCCAAAGGCAAAGGAAACAAAAGCGAAAATGAACTTTGGGGACTTCATCAAGATCGAAAGCTTTTGCACAGCAAAGGAAACAGTCAACAAAACAAAGACGCAACCCACGGAATGGGAGAAGATATTCACAAATGACACTACAGACAAAGGGCTGATATCTTACTCATTTTTGATTTCTGATTACCATTTGGTTTATGTAAAACATGTTCTGTATATAGCAGTCTATATTAAGCTGATGGTCACTTATGTTTGAACTCATCACTTGTCTCTCCCCACACTAGGTATGTAGTGTCATACTTCACATCTTTTTATTGTGTGAGTCCCCTGACTGATCTTTATAGATATAGTCCTTCTTACTGCTTTTATGCTTCCTACTTCCTTTACTCTTGCTTGTGGTCTTTCCTTTTCACTCAAAGAGTACCCTTTACCATTTCTTCTAAGGTTAGTTTAGTGTCCTGAATTCCTTTAACTTTGTGTCTTTGGGAAACTCTATCTCTCCCTCTATTCTGAATGATAGCTTTGCTGGATAGAATATTCTTGGCTACAGATTTTTTCCTGTTAGCACGTTGAATACATCATGGCACTCCCTTCCATACAGGACCATACTTCTTACAGAAGCCAGATCTATGCTACACTCACTTTTCTTCTTCAGGGGAGTCTAATTTCTCTTACCATTGACAGTAATGTCTTCTACATTTGTCCATCCAGTGTCTGCTCGAACACAGCCTGCTCACTGTGGGCTTATTTTTCTCAAAAGCAATTTCCCTCTGAAGTCTGTCTGCTTTTCACCAGCACTACTATCATCCCAATCAAACAGACTCAAAACATCACATTTGTCTTCAATTCTGTTTTTCTTCTTCCGTTTGAAACCCAGGAATCAATAAACAACCAAGCCCTGCCAATTCTCCTCTTATGTCTACTGCATCCATTTATTGGCTTCCCTCTTTGTGACGGGCACTGGAGATACAAAGATAAATAAGACACACCATGCAGCCACAGAGCTGTCAAGGGTCCCTTCCTTGATATTTTTATAGGGACCACTGATGTTCTAGATGTTCATCATTCTACAGTACCTTTCTACAGCCAGCCCCTGACTGCTCTCGCTTTCTTCAGTCTAATCACTCCCTCCTAAGACTCCAATTCATGTACCATTTTTCTGACCAGATACATTCTCTAAAATAATAAATTCCTCTTGTAATACCCTTGCGAGGAATATCTCCTGGGGTTCTGGTATCTATAGGTAATCTGTGGACTCTAGTCAGATCATCAGAACTCTTGTGTGTCCCGGACTCACCCCTATCTACCTGCAGGTCTTCCCTTTAACCCAAGTACCCTTCAGTACATGTTTCCTGCTGAGTAAGCTGGTCCTGAAACTGACTGATGTTTACTCTGGGCCCCATCACCCCTTCCTTTCTACTCATCCTCCGAGTCATGGTTCAGGTCCCGTCTCTTTCCACAAAACATTTCAAGAAACTTTATTTCCCACCCTGACTGTGCATTGATATATTACAGTATTTGTATAAATCACTCACTTGGACACTAAATCATAAGTATTTATAGTTTTATTTTTTGTCTTTCCAAACTGACTACCATTTCTTTGAGGTTTGTAAGAAAACCTTGTGTTTCTCTTGTGTACTTCTAGATGTCCATTCATTTGAAATATATTTATTGAGGTTCTACTTTTGGGCCCTGCACTATACCAGACTGAGGGGGTTTACTGTGCTTTAACATAGTAAAACCGTAAACAGATATTTGTTGATAAAGAAAATTCAACCCCCTGCTAGCAAGCAGTGTATTTATTTAAGGAAAATAACTCCTAAAAGCTGTTATATTTTTAGATCATGTGGCCAAAGGAGTCCCATAATTTCCCAATAGCCCCTCAGTGTCAGCTGTGGGGAGTTTCAACAGTCAGGCTGGGGTGGATTTAGAATATACTCATGTTCATCATAATTTAGTGCATCTTTCGTAATTCCTGTTAAAAGGATATAATCACCTTTTTAAGGGTCACATTTTGCTCTTCTTCAACTTGGTATAAAGTGCTCACATAAAAAAGATGGAGAATTTGCCATCTTTAATAATAGGAGATGTTTCTACACTACCAGTTTTATAAATAAGCCAGAAACTGCCCAGATTTAGCCGGCTGTATTAGTAAAAATTTAGGAAAGTAGGCAGTTTATTATTATTTAATTGCACAGACTTCTGTTGAGGGTGTACACAATTTAGTTCACAAATATGCCCATAAAAAGAAAATTCTAACATAATAAATATTCAAGTCAATAAATAAATGTCACCGTGACTGTTCTTTTCCATGACAACAAACAATAAGTGTTATAGTCCCAGATGTTTACTTAAATTGGCCCTGGAGGGATAGACAGGCCATGGGTAATCATCGTGGTTACTGATGTATTTTTTATACTGAGATGGTACTAAGGAGAAAATGGCCATTCTCTCTGTATATCATCCATCTCTACGGCTTTTAAAAATTTTTTTATTTTATTTTTTCAGTATTCCAAGATTCATTGTTTATGGACCACACTCAGTGCTCCATGCAGTACATGCCCTCCTTAATACCTACCACCAGAGTCACCCAACCTTCCACCTCCCTCCCCTCCCAAACCCTCAATTTGTTTCCCAGAGTCCACAGTCTCTCATGGTATGTCTCCCCCTCCGATTTCTCCCAATTCACTTTTCCTTTCCTTCTATGCAGCATAATTTGCATCACTGGCTCTCAAGCAGCTTTGGATTTGTGATTTTTATCACAAAAAGAAAGGAAAAAAAGAAAGAAAAAACCTTAAAGAGATTTTTTAAAAAAATTGAACCAGATGCTGTGTGAACATTTGCAGAGATCAGGAAAGACTGAGAATGAGGTTACCTTCTTCAAGAGAGGATTTGCTTTTGCTTCTATCAAACATCTGGGCTTATGGTGGATCTGAATGCAATTGAGGATGGAAATGATTCAAATCTGGACTTTACTCATTTAGAGAACTCATCTTTTCTAGGGATTGCTGGAAGCTCTGCTCAGCCTCTCCCCTGTCAGCCATGCTTTTGCATTTAGCAAGTTTCTTGTGAGAAAAGGCATCCTCAAATGCAGGGCTCACCCCCCACCCTTCGCTTCCTTCTTCTTCTGGATTTTAATCCTGAAAATTTTCCCTGCCTTGGTAGCTTGCCACCCCCAAACCGTGCACTTTGCTTAGTAGACTTTACTTATTTAGTATACTTTGTTTTCCTTGTATTATTTGCAGGAGGTCTGAGCTAAGGCAATTTCACAGCTAGAAGGAGAAGATCCTTTACCCCTACTTCGGTGATTGGCGTCACAACACATTATGCTTTCTAGCTGATTATCTTGGACTAGTCTTTAGAAGCTCAATACTTCAGTATCTCCCTCTTCCTCTTTTTGTCTCTTCTGCACATGTAGAAAAGCCTCTCTAAACCAGACTCTTTGGCCACTTGTTGACCCTGGGATCATTTAAGTTACAACTGCCTATGCAACTTTCTACTCAGTCTCCTGGTCACAGGGATCTCTTAAGTCTAGTCTTGAGTGGGACTGTGTTTTAGTCCATCTGAGCTGCCATAACAGAACAGTATCGACTGAGAGTGCTATAAACAACAGTTTATTTTCTTCAGGCTGGGAAGCCCAAGATCAAGGTGCCGGCAGATGGGGTGTCTGGTGAGAGCCCGCTTTCTGGAACTTAGATGGCACTCTTTTGCTGTGTCCTCACATAGTGGAAGGGGCACGAGGGGAGTCTGGGGTCTCTTACAAGGTTATCAGTCCCATTCATGAGGGCTCAGCCCTCATAACCTACTCACCTCTCAATGTCTCCACCTCTGAACTCCATCCCATTGGGAATTAGGTTTTGAATTTATAACTTCTGAGGGAAAACATTACATCTATATCAGACTAGGTACATAAAATATCCTGAAGTTAAATACAATAGAATCCCTTTTCTTGCCCCTCACCCTAAAAGGTCAGTTAGGAAAGATGCCTAATAGTATCCTATAGGGAGTTAACACATCCATGAGGCTACTCAACAGAGGGAAAATTCTCACTGTGAGCTCTAACCCAGTCAGGAGGTTGCTCTTTCACTCACTGGGAGCCAGACCGAACTCCTCTCAAACTGGCTGCAGAACTAAAAGGCAGCTGATCCCATGACCGGAGCATAAAGTGACTGAAGGTGGGACAGGCAGAGCCTCAGCAGCACAGTGTAAATCAGAGCTGCCTTCCCACAGGAAAGAAAGACAAGGAGCAGATTCTTCTTAGCGACTCTCCAGGGATAGCAGGCTCTTTAAGAAAGTCTTCAAAAGACTTAAGGCTTAAGGTCTGAAAATCTGAACCAGTAAAGATAAAAACATATTTCTGGACTGTAACATCATAAAATAACTCAGCACTGGCAACCTGTGTTGAATGCCTAGCAAAGAATGAGAACGCAGGCCAAGAGAAGCAGAGCAGCGTGGACCACGCAAGCGCAGAGATGAGCACACAGTGCATCCTGCTGTACAATACGACCGGGAATAAGGGGTCCCTGAAAAGTTTCCATGCACCCCTGTAGCACCGTGTTGGGACACAATTTCTTTCTGTCCAGGTGGGCCCCACATTATGCAAGGACAGGACAGCTCTATAATCATTAAGTCATAACCTGGTCTTGTCAGGTTAATAACCCCCCAGGTTATTAGCTGTAGCCAACTCATACTCCTGAATGTGGCTGCTGTTTAAAAGCTAACAAGAAACACTGGGAGGGAAGAGTTTTTGTTCAGAAGCAATGGGATCTTGGATGACATTTTCTCTCTACGTTTTCCAAACAGTCTCAAACGCAATCATATTTTTATTTCCAAAATTAATAAACAGCAAATACAAATGGTATAAAGAAGCAATGTCCTCTAAAATTTCTTTTTTCAACTTAAGATTTTTGTAATGAATCCCAAGAGCCAAATTAAATTTCTATATAAGAGATGGGGACGGAGTGCCATGTGCCTCAGGAGGGGATCTGAGGATAAAATCGATCTGATTGTGAACTGGCCCCTTCCATTTTCCTTCAAACAACATGTTATTTCCCATGTAAAACAAATACACAAGACATCTTTAAATCTCATAATACTTATGAAAAAATTCTTTACCTAAAATTCTCATATTCTTCTTCTCGTCGTTTCCACGGACAGCTCTGTATATTTCTGATAATCTGAAGATAGTCACTCTCTAAATACCTAAAAGTAAAATGTCAACAAAATTAGAAAACAGAGATCCCATATATTGCTAAACACACATATAAGTGTCCTAAAGGACATTTTGACAATCTGCTCATTTTAGCTCTCTAAATCCTTTCTGAAATAAGGTAATGTAGAAATAAGTTAATATCATACCCATTTCAAAACCACTAGGAATATGAATTTGGAAAGAATTATTATGTTGATTTAGGAACATGTGATTTGCACATATCATAAGTCAAGTCTAGTATTACAAATAAACCATGAGAGCACCTCAATTTCCATTCATATCTTATAGCCATTTCATTTTGCTATAACTCATTGACAAATATATTTTATAGATGTTTACCATAAATATATAGTTTATCATTTTTTATATTCTAAGTTGATTGATTTACATTGGGAAATACATATAAAATTTCTCTAAAATAATCGTCTTAAATTTTAATTCTGAATAGTACACTAAAAAAAAAGATTAAACTAAGTTAAGAGAGATATATATATATAGTGGCATAAAAAAATCTATAGGCTCAGCAATACAGTTTCCCAGGATTGCAGTCCCCAGTAAATCTCCTTCTACCTGAAATTTCATCAGTAAGTATTAATTCCTTTAATCACAGAATAGCAATTAGTCTTGAAGGGTTATCATTTCAATACAAATGCTGGGGCCCCTGGATAGCTTAGTTGGTTAAGCACCTGCCTGCCTTCAGCTCAGGTCATGATCCCAGGGTCCGAGGACTGAGTCCTATATAGGGCTACCCGCTCAGCGGGAAGCCTGCTTTTCCCTCTTCCTCTGCTCTCCACCCCCAAAGTTTGTGATTTCTCTCTCTTGCTCTCAGATAAATAAAATATTTTTTAAAAATTAAAAAAATAATAAATAAAATAAAATACAAGTACCCTTTTGTGGGGGGAAAAAAACTCTTAAATTTTCTTTAAATTAATATCTTAGTCATTAGTTGTCTCCCACTTGAGATGTAGGCTCTGCATTACAGAGATGGAATATGTGTGGTGGGTGGGTAGAAAAGGGAGAGGGCCATGAAAAATCCTGTGAGAAACCACTCCCCCCACTCCAGGGGTGCCTGGGTGGCTCAGTGGTTAAGCCTCTGCCTTTGGCTCAGGTCACGATCTCAGGGTCCTGGGATTGAGCCCTGCATCAGGCTCTCTGCTCAGCAGGGAACCTACTTCCCCCCCTCTCTCCCTGCACCTCTCTGCCTACTTGTGATCTCTCTCTGCCAAATAAATAAATAAAATCTTAAAAAAAGAAAAGAAAAGAAAAGAAACCACTCCCTCATCCCCATCCAACAAAAAGCAGGGCCTCCAAACCTTCACTCTGGAAGAGGCATTTGTTATAGGTAGACAAGGTCATCAACCAAGCAACTCCTTTCCCTCTGAAGCTTACCTTTCTTTTGGGTATCTTTGTCTTCAATGATGCTGCCAAAAATAAAAAATGTATATATATATGTATATATATATAATATATCTATGTATATATATATATATTTTTTTTTCCCTTGGCTGCTGTTGGCCCAGCTAAGAAAATCTGAAAATCTTGAAAGACTGTTTTTTAATAAAGGAGAAGCAAAGCAAAAAACCATCACAGGAGAAGCTAAAAATAGTTTTACTCATATACAGGCTTCCAACCTTAACAGATTTACCTCATTCCCACGGGTCCTAAGACTTGTCTTAGCATGCCAGGGAGCCTGAGAGATCTATATATTCTATCCCCAAAGCTTTGTCTAAATGTGACACTTCCTAGCTGGAGTAAATATTACCTGTCTCCACACAGTAGGAGAAATCCAGAGATGCTATAAGACAGTGTTAAGCTCAGGGGAAAAAGAATAAAAAAAAAAAAGAAGAAGGAAAGAAAAAGAAATACACATTCAGCAACCCACCCAAGGTTCTCTCAATTTCTGGCTCTTCAGCAGAGTCATGACACAGTGCCTGTGCTCTCCTGTCTGTAGAGTCTTATCTCCACCATGGCATGGGTTTTAGTCATTTCATCATATTTAAAACAGGACACTATGTGTACCACAGTCTATCAGGCAAAGTAACAAAAGAATTGCTACCTCACAAAGCTCAATGAAAGAGAGATCGAAAAGAGAGAAGCCAAATACAAATTTCTTCTCATTAAATCAATGAGAATTATAACCATATTTGAAGTCATCAGGATAAAACATAACATAAAAAGTACAGTAAGTATGAAATTACTATCCTCTCCCAAAACCAAAATGTGTCAGTTTGAAGTTTTCTTTAAATGCCATTTATTAGACAGAAAAGAATTAAATTTCTCATGATGTATAGCTAAGATAGATTAGTGAACTTGAAGACAGAGCAGTAGAAGCTTTTGAAAATGAGACATAAAAGGAAAGAAAACGTTACAATCACAAAGCTGTGAGACAACCCTGAATGGTCTAATATATGGGAAATTTTGACCATAGAAAGAAAAGACTTTTTTTTTTAGAGATTTTATTTATCTATTTGACAGACAGAGATCACAGGTAGGCAGAGAGGCAGGCAGAGAGGAGGAAGCAGGCTCAATGCTGAGCAGAGAGCCCGATGCGGGGCTCGATCCCAGGACCCTGAGATCATGACTTGAGCCGAAGGCAGAGGCTTTAACCCACTGAGCCACCCAGGTGCCCTGAAAGAAAAGACTTTTTCAAAAAATTATGGTAGCAAATTTTCCAAATGAGAACTATAAACCCACAAATCCAAAAAGCTCAACAAACTGAAAATACAAGAGTTGTTAAAAAAAAAAAAAAAGACTAGGGATGCCTGGGTAGCTCAGTCAGTTAAGCACTTGACTCATGATTTCTGCTCAAGTCATAATCTCAGGATGGGGAGATCAAGCCCCAAGTAGAACTCCATGTTCAGTGGGGAGTCTGCTTGAGGATTTTTCTCTCTCTCCCTCTTCCTCTGTACCCCCTACCTCTGCAAGTCTGCTCTCTAAATACATACATAAATAAATATTTCTAAAAACTACACAAGACAAACAATAACAAAATTTCTTTAAGGGGCGCCTGGGTGGCTCAGTGGGTTAAAGCCTCTGCCTTCAGCTCAGGTCATGATCCCAGGGTCCTGGGATGGAGCCCCACATCAGGCTCTCTGCTCAGCAGGGAGCCTGCTTCCCTCTCTCTGCCTGCCTCTCTGCCTACTTGTGATCTCTGTCAAATAAATAAAATCTTTAAAAAAAATTTCTTTAAGCCAGTGATAAAGAGAAAATCTTAAAAGTAGTTAGAGAAAAGAGGGGTGCCTGGTGGCTCAGTCAGTTAAGTGTCTGATCTTAGGCTCAAGCCATGATCCTGGGATCCTGGGATCCTGGGATCAAGCCCCACGTAGGGCTCCCTGCTAAGTAGGGAGTCTCTTTCTCCCTCTCCCTCTGCCCTCCCCACCCAGCTAATGTTCACTCTTTCTCTCTCTCAATCTCTCCCAAATAAATAAATCTTTTTAAAAAAAGTAGTTAGGGAAAAGAAACATATTACATACATAGAAACAAAGCAAGATTATAGCAGACTTGTCAGAAACAATGGAAATCAGAAGATATGGAACAATACGATTAAAATAAAGAACATCATTTAGGGGATTGTCAACCTAGATTTCTACAGTCAGCAAACCTTTCAAAAAATGAGGGTAAAACAGGGACTTTTTCAGACATACAAAGGCTGGAAGAATTCATACCAGCAAACCTGCAGAAGAAGGAATGCTAACGGAGTCCTTTAGATGGAAGAAAAAGGAAACCAAAGTAAGTCTGGCTTGATACAAAATAATGAAGAACACTAGAATTGGTAAATATGTAAATATGTAAAAGACCTTTTCTTTTTTTTTTTCTACCTCTCTTAAATAAATAATTGACTGTTTAAAGTAAGTATAATAATAATATATTGGGGAGTTTATAACATATGTAGAAATCAATGCCTGACAACCATGGAACAAAGGCCAGAAAGGGGAACAATATAAATCACTTTGAAAGCAGATTGTGATGACAAGAAGACATATACAGGTGACCTTTAAACAACATGGGGGTTAGTGGTCTTGACCCCCTGTGCAGTCAAAAATCCACATATAACTTTTGACTCCAAAATAATTTAATTACCAATAGGCTACTATTGACCAGAAGTTTTACCAATAACATAAACAGCCCAATTAACACATATTTTGTATGTTAACTTATATGTATGATATACTGTATTCTTACAATAAAGTAAGCTAGAGAAAAGACACAGTTATTCAGAAGTCATAAGGAAGAGAAAATACATTTACAGTACTATAAAAAACCCACATATACGTGGACCCATGCAGTTCAAACCCATTTTGTTTAAGGCAAAACTGTACTGTTCACTTGAAGCAATCAGTAAAAACAAAGCCGTAAAAAGTGAGGATGTCATCATAAAATGCTCAATCAAAAGAAGGGTAGAAAAGGAAAAGGAACAAAGAGCAGGTAAACAGAAAAAAAAATAACACAATGGTAGATTTAAACCCAGCCACTGAATAATCCCATTAAATGTAAATAATGTAAACATACAAAAGGCAGAAAATGTCATCTTGGATTTTAAATAAGCAGGAATCAATCACATATTATTTATAAAATAAGCATTTCATATGAGTAAACAGGTTAAAAGTAATAAGATGAGAAGAGGTATACCATAGTAGAACTAATTAATACAAAGCTAGAGTGTCTATACTCATACCAGACAAAGTAGTTTTCTGATCAGAAATATTACCATGAAAAAATAGGGTATGAGCAGGAATTGATAAGAGAAAGAAATGAATGAAATCAAAAGCTGTTTTGCTTTAAAAGAAAGATGACAAACTTACTGTCACATTGCTCAGGTGAAAAACAGACATAAATGACCAAGATGAGAACAATGTCGGAGACTGCAACACTGCAGTCCTACAGACATAAAAGTATAATAACAACTTTATGCCAAAAATTTTGACAACTTAGACACAATGGACATACTTCTTGAAAGACACAAACTACAAAAACTCTCTCAAGAAGAAATAGAGATCAGAATCAGAGGGAGATGTAAGTAACCACAGAAGTGTTCGGAGAGATGCAACATGGCTAGCTTTGATGGTGGAGTTAAAACATAGAACAGTTCTGGTTCAAGGTGGTGACACAGAAAGATCCTGAACTCAACTTGGATACAGAGTCTACAGTTACATATGCAACAATTTCCTCTTAAAACAAAGCAAAACTAAACTAAAGCCTGGCTGAGTTACAACTACACATTGTGGGGTGCCTGGGTGGCCCATACTGTTGGGTGTCTGCCTTCAGCTCAGGTGGTAATTCCAGAGGATAAAGCCCTGCATCAACCTCCCTGCTCAGGGGAGAGACTGTTTCTCCCTCTGCCCTCGCCCTGCTTGTGCTTTCTCTCCCACCCCCCCACTTTCTCTAATAGATGGATGGAATCTTTAAAACACCACCACCAACAACAACAATTACACACTGAGCAAACAAGAGGGAAACCACATCAAAGTAGGTAGGAAAGGCTGGGACGCAATCTCACCATAAACCCCATCCCCAATGCAGTGACCCACACTCGCAGGGAACTCCAAACCCAGAGATTCTCCCTGAGGAGCAGTTTTGAAGCCCATGTGTTGCATTTCAACTTTCAAGAGATACCCTTGACAGATGAGCCTTTAAAATACCTAACTTTGAAAAACAGTGGGGCTCCTGTCCAAGACCCACAAAGTGGAAGCAATCTGAGAAACTGTTCTTCCAGTGCTTGTGGCCTTGACTCACCCACCCCAGGACCCAGCTCAATGACAGCTGAGTGCCTGAGACCTAATAGAAGGAGGCTCACTGACATATATAAAGCACTGGCCTAAGGAGGCAGGCACCTTGTTGAACACACACATCTAGGAGCCTGCAGGACCATTCTCCAGGAGACTGATGGATGCCATCTTGATATTCCCTCTGCTGTACTCCAGAGCAGCAGTATATCCCAGAAGGAGCTTTCATACATCTGGTGCCCTGATTTCTGCAGCTACCACCTTGACTGCCCAGTTCTAGAAGCCAGGGGAATTTATAGTCCTGGTTTTATGGGTCTGTAATAACAAGGGTCAGCCAGAAAGGAGCTCCTATTCCTGTCTGGCACCCCGATGGTTGTGACTGCCGTTAGGGGAGACCTTTACATGACCTGGTTCTGGTGACCGGTGGGGTCACTCACAGATATCACAGGACTCTAACCAACAGAAAAAGAATTTTAAGCAGTGACTATCCTCAGGATACAACAAGAACCAACAGGCCTAGGAACTTGGATATTAGTGAGGGAGACCTAATAGCTAATCATTATAACTGGCCTAAGAGGCAGGCTTCTAACTGAACATGCACCTGGGGCTGACAGTAATCCTTTCCAGAGTCCTTAAGGGTAGGGTGCTGTCCTCACACTCATACTTTGCAGTGCTCCAGAGTGCCAGCATCTTTTGGAGGGGAACTTTCCATGTCTGGTACCGTGGTTAATAATGCCATACCCCCGGCATTTATGGTTGCCATCCAGGTGATACCTCTTGATTCTCTGGCTTTGGTGACTGCATGGACTTGCCTTTCTGGGTCTCCTGGGACTGTGACAACCAGTCAGACAGTTCTTGCCAGGCTACCACCTTCAAGACGCTGACCAGACAGTGAACTGAAGCCCACCACTCAGTCTTTCTCTGAAGGAGGCCTCTTTGCTTGTCCTGGAGCTACAGTCTGAGGGGTAGGCTTCAGACTTGGCACACACTTATGGCCTATGGAGATGGCTTTCATAGAAGGTAGGCTGTGGACATCATTTTGGTGCTCTCTGTCTGCTTTGCCCTGGCTGTCATCCAGAAAAGAGGTTTACATTCAACTGGGGCTTCGATTTTTGCTACTGCCATACATCATTGAACACCTCCAGATCACCTGATTCTGGTGACTTAGGCTTACAGTACCAAAGGACTTTATACATTGGCATACTTTAAAAAGTTGATGTCTGAGATTCTGGTGAGAAGCTAGGCACTGAGATCCTCCCCTTTGGGATGCTGACAAGTACTGGCACATACTAAACTACTAGAGCTGATGAAAACTGTAATAGTCTGCTTGGATAAGCACAAAGGTTTGAGATACAACCAAGAACTGGGGCAGGGTTGAGTCACAAGGTTCATATCCTACACTGGCCACTCCTTCAAGAGTGGGTGAGGGGGTTGTTTCATCTACTTTATGGAAACCATGCTGCTCAAGCAAGACTAAGAAACAGGAATATGTTCCACATGAAAGAAAAACAAAACCTCAAAAAAAAAAACTTTAAAGAAATGGAGATAAGTAACTTACCTGTTAAAGAGTTGAAAGTAATGGTCATAAAGATGCTCAAAGAACTGGGGAGAAGAATGAGTAGGCATAGGAAAAACTTCAAAAAATAGAGAAAATATAAGAAAGTACGAAGTGGAAGTCACAGGGCTGTAGGATATAATAACTGGACTGAAAAATATACTAGACAGGTTCCACAACAGTCTAGATGAAGCAGAAGAAAGGATCATTCAACTCAGAGACAAGGCAGTGGAATGCACCTAATCAGAGCAGCAAAAAAAATAAAGTATTAAAAAAAGTGAACACAGCTTAAGGGAATAATGAAACAACATTATATGGACTTCTGTTCACATCATTTGGCTCCCAGAAGAAAAAGAGAGAAAAGGGCAGAAATCTTTTTTAAAAAAATACTTTATTTATTTGACATGGAGAGAGAGATCACAAGTAGGCAGGGAGGAAGGCAGAGGGGGCTTCCTGCTGAGCAAAGAGCCCTATGTGGGGCTCAATCCTAGGACCCTGAGATGATGAGCTGAGCCAAAGGCAGAGGCTTAACTCACTGAGCCACCCAGGCACCCCAAGGGGCAGAAATCTTATTAAAAAAAATAATGGCTAAAAACTTCCCTAACCCAGAGAATGAAACATATATACAGATCCAAGATGCCTGGAGACTTCCAAAAAAGAGGAATCTAATGAAATCCATATCAAGACATATTATAGTTAAAGTGTCAAAAGTTAAAGACAAGGAAAGAATATTAAAAGCAGCAAAAAAAGAACACTTTTTATGTGCAAGGGAACCCACATAAGCAGATTTTTTTTTATCAGAAACTTTGCAGACCAGAAGGAAGTAAAATGATACATTCAAAGCACCAAAAGAAAAAGAACTTCCAACCAAGAATGTTCTACCCAGCAAAGTTATCATTCAAACTTGAAAAAGAGATAGAGTTTTACAGAAACACAAAAACTAAAGAAGTTCATCACCATTCGATCAGTGTTAAAAGAAGTGTTAAACACGGCAGGGATGTCCACTATCACCACTGCTATTCAACATAGTACTAGAAGTCCTAGCCTCAGCAATCAGACAACAAAAAGAAATTAAAGGCATCCAAATCAGCAAAGAAGAAGTCAAACTATCGCTCTTTGCAGATGATATGATACTATATGTGGAAAACCCAAAAGGCTCCACTCCAAAACTGCTAAAGCTTGTACAGGAATTCAGTAAAGTGTCAGGATATAAAATCAATGCACAGAAATCAGTTGCATTTCTTTACACCAACAACAAGACAGAAGAAAGAGAAATTAAGGAGTCAATCCCATTTACAATTACACCCAAAACCATAAGATACCTAGGAATAAACCTAACGAAAGAGGCAAAGAATCTATACTCAGAGAACTATAAAGTACTCATGAAAGAAATTGAGGAAGACACAAAGAAATGGAAAAATGTTCCATGCTCATGGATTGGAAGAATAAATATTGTGAAAATGTCTATGCTACCTAAAGCTATCTACACATTTAATGCAATGCCTATCAAAATTCCATCCAATTTTTTCAAAGAAATGGAACAAATAATCCTAAAATTTATATGGAACCAGAAAAGACCTCGAATAGCCAAAGGAATATTGAAAAAGAAAACCAAAGTTGGTGGCATCACAATTCCCGACTTCAAGCTCTACTACAAAGCTGTCATCATTAAGACAGTATGGTACTGGCACAAAAACAGACACATAGATCAATGGAACAGAATAGAGAGCCCAGAAATAGACCCTCAACTCTATGGTCAACTAATCTTCGACAAAGCAGGAAAGAACATCCAATGGAAAAAAGATAGCCTCTTCAACAAATGGTGTTGGGAAAATTGGACAGCCACATGCAGAAAAATGAAATTAGACCATTTCCTTACACCACACACGAAAATAGACTCAAAATGGATGAAGGACCTCAACGTGAGAAAGGAATCCATCAAAATCCTTGAGGAGAACACAGGCAGCAACCTCTTCGACCTCAGCCGCAGCAACTTCTTCCTAGGAACAACGCCAAAGGCAAGGGAAGCAAGGGAAAAAATGAACTATTGGGACTTCATCAAGATCAAAAGCTTTTGCACAGCAAAGGAAACAGTCAACAAAACCAAAAGACAACTGACAGAGTGGGAAAAGATATTTGCAAATGACATATCAGATAAAGGGCTAGTATCTAAAATCTACAAAGAGCTTAGCAAACTCAACACCCAAAGAACAAATAATCCAATCAAGAAATGGGCAGAGGACATGAACAGACATTTCTGCAAAGAAGACATCCAGATGGCCAACAGACACATGAAAAAGTGCTCCACATCACTGGGCATCAGGGAAATACAAATCAAAACCACAATGAGATACCACCTCACACCAGTCAGAATGGCTAAAATGAACAAGTCAGGAAATGACAGATGCTGGCGAGGATGTGGAGAAAGGGGAACCCTCCTACACTGTTGGTGGGAATGCAAGCTGGTGCAACCACTCTGGAAAACAGCATGGAGGTTCCTCAAAAAATTGAAAATAGAGCTACCTTATGACCCAGCAATTGCACTACTGGGTATTTATCCTAAAGATACAAACGTAGTGATCCAAAGGGGCACGTGTACCTGAATGTTTATAGCAGCAATGTCCACAATAGCCAAGTTATGGAAAGAACCTAGATGTCCATCAACAGATGAATGGATAAAGAAGAAGTGGTATATATATACGATGGAATACTATGCAGCCATCAAAAGAAATGAAATCTTACCATTTGCGACGACATGGATGGAACTAGAGCGTATTATGCTTAGCGAAATAAGTCAACTGGAGAAAGACAACTACCACATGATCTCCCTGATATGAGGAAGTGGAGATGCAACGGGGGTGGGAGTTAAGGTGGTAGGAAAAGTAAAAATGAAAGAAGATGGGATCAGGAGGGAGAAAAACCAAAAGAGACTCTTAATGTCATAAAACAAACTGAGGGGGGTGGGGGGAAGAGGGGTTGGGTGAGCGTGGTGGGGTTACATCATATGTTTAAATAAAGCTTAAATAAAGTAAAAAAAAAAAAAAAAAGAAGTGTTAAAGGTGTTCCTGGGTGGCTCAGTGGGTTAAAGACTCTGCCTTCAGCTCAGGTCATGATCCCAGGCCCTGGGATTGAGCCCTGCATTGGGCTCTCTGCTCAGCGGGGAGCCTGATTCCTCCTCTCTCTCTGCCTGCCTCTCTGCCTACTTGTGATCTCTTTCAAATAAATAAATAAATAATCTTTAAAAAAAAAGAAGTGTTAAAGGGACTAAACATTGAAAAAACGAGTATGAATTAGTAATGAAAACAAATGAATAATAAATCTCACTGGAAAGGTAAATATACAGTCAAGGTAGAGATTAATCACTTATGAAGCTAGTATGAAGGTTCAAAGAGAAAAACTAAGATTACCTAAATATATAAATATATATAAATAAATACATAAGTATAAATATGTAGAGCAAATATTAACACACCTAATGGGAGACATAAACAGCAATACAGTAATAGTAGGGGACTTTAATAATGGATAGATCATCCAGATGGAAAATCATTAAGGAAACATTAGCATTAAATGATACATTAGACCAGATAGTCTTAACAGAAATTTACAGAACATTTCATCTCAAAGAAGCAGAATATGCATTCTTCTCAAGTACAAATAGAACATTTTTCCAAGACAGATAACGTTAGGCCAAAAAACCAAGTCTTAATAAATTTGATTTTTTCTTTGACCCATTGGTTGTTCAGTAGCATACTGATTAATATTCACGTATCTGTGAATTTTCCAGGTTTCTTCATGCAATCAGTATCAAGTCTTATACCATTGTGGTCAGAAAAGATGCTTGATATGATCATTTGTTCTAAATTGTTAAATCACTGGTAGCTTGAAACTGACCAAGGTGGGAGTATTTACACCACAGGCATTAGCAAATGTGACAAATTAGGGATTCCTCTTCCCCAATCAAGTTGTTAAATATGAATGAGTGCATGACTGCTCCTACACCTCACCCCAATTGGGCAGCTTGTTGGCCTGGCTCAAAATTTTGCATTCCCTCTCCCGCCCTCCACTGCCAACCCAGTTTGAGCTTTATGGAGGCCTGTCAAGAAGGCCAAGTGAGACTTGGCTGCCACACCTAATTCTTCAAGCAAGATTCACCCACAGTGGTCCCAAGTCTCAGGGTAACAAAACTATCACATTTGGTCCAAATAGCAACTCCTACCTTGGAAATGAAAAATGATTTTTATCTCCACCAAGATTTTGAGCAAATGCTTAAGGGAAAAAAATTACACTACACTTTTACTTTGACTTCCTTGAGAAGCAGAATTTGTATCAATTTGAAATCATTCTTTCCTTTCTACTAAGCTTAAGCTAGAACATTAAAATTACCATCCATTGCCAATTAGAATAAAGGTGCATTATAAAATATGTAGTGTCTTTAAAACATTTTTGTTTTAGTGGCATACATCTCTCAACAAATTATAGCTGGCTCTAATTTAATTTGATATTGAAAGATGTCAATCATAATGTATCTAATTTTACTAGTAAGTTAGCTGCATAGAAGATCTTCTGATTTTACAGTCACTGATATTTAAAACTAAGTCAACACATTATAGCAGACCCACCGATTACAAAGGAAAAAAGCTTCCTGGCCATTTTATAATCAGAAGACAGTCCTCAAGCTATTTCCTTCCCGAGGTTGTTGTGTTCAGGGAATCTTTTGCATATTGACTCTAGAAATGAAGCATTATTTTCTAACATTAAAAAGGGAAGACCAAAGAATAAGGAATATCAAAAGGAGCATTTTTTTCTACATACTTGTCCTTTCCTACTGAAAAATAAATCACCAATCAGCTTTTTTTAGAGAATTAAAATTACCCTCATGATTTGTCAAATGGGAGCAGGACTGGAGTGGAAAACTATATGAGAAAGTAAAATTGCACACATGCCACAAATGTGGGCTAATTTACAGCAGAAATGTGTTTCTGTAAACCTTTCTTGTTAAGTAGAATGCTCTAAATCACATCATACTTTCTGCAAATTTATATTTATAGTTAGTTTTCAGTTACAAAGGATAGCCTACATCCCACCACCTTGAAAGATAGCTGTCCCTATGATATTACCCTATTTTTATGGATGCACAACTAAAAGTTCTGAGAAGATGAACAGCTTGCTCAATATTGTATTGTAAGTGGATGAGCTAAGAATTAAACACATGACTTTTGATTCACAGTCTGGCTCTCTTTCCAATGTATCACGCTGCATCTCATCTATTTTCATAATGAAACTGAAATTAATCCCATCAGAAACGTTTTCTGTTCCCAGGACATATAATAAATCATACTAAATAATGCAGCAAGTTATTTTCAAAAGAATAAATAATGTCTATTTAAATCATTATCAATAATACTCAAAATACAATTCAAATTATAAGTAACATTTGAAATGACACTGAGTAAATATATTAAAATTGAAAATATTATTCTAGAAACTTCTCTTTGGAGATAAAGACCCACATGCTATGATTAGTTTTATCTCAATTAAGATATAAATAGGGCTTCTTAAAAGCCCTATATAAGTTCCAGTTAATTCATGTAATCTTTAAATACTTATTGGGTACTTATTAGATGCCTAGAAATTACCTTGAAGATATTAATCTATTAGTTCCATTTAAGCTGCCAAGATACTAATTTACTTTCCTATAATATCACTTCATGGTGAAAGCCAACCTTTTTGTCTACAGAAATGCATGGAGAAACCCCAGTAACATTAAGTCAGTAGGTCTCTTTTTCTTTTTAAAGATTTTATTTATTTATATTAGAGAGAGAGTACACATACAAGTAGAGGTAGGGACAGAGGGAAAGAATCTCAAGCAGACCCCCTGGGGAGCATGGAGCCCAACACAGGGCTTGATCTCATGACCCTGAAATCATGACCTGAGTTGTAATCAAGAGTCAGTCACTTAACCGACTAAGCCACCCAGGTGCCCCTAAGTCAGTAGGTTTCTAAGTGGTGTTCCTGAATAGACCAGTTTTTTATAGCTAGTTTCTACCAAACCCTCGAAGAGCTCAGGTCTGCAAGAAACCAAATGCCGCAAGTAAGTATAATGCTCTAAGATTTTCAGTTAACACAGCGGATCATTTTTTACTGTACAAAACTTCTTAAAGAAATGGTTGATGAATGTATGACAGCGAACAAAAAGAAGTATATAGAAGGTATACTCAGTTGGGCTATGAATAGTACAGACATACTGTACTGACATATCATCCTCTAAAGGTAGAAGAATTCAGTTTACATTGTGTTCAGCTCTACGTGATAGTAGCTTCTATTTAGAATGCTGTGGCTATTGTCAACTGACATAGGAGGAAGGGATCTTTTTTTTTAAATTTTTTTTTAAGATTTTATTTATTAGTTAGAGAGAGAGAGAGAGAAAGCGAGCACAGGCAGAGAGGCAGGCAGAGGCAGAGGGAGAAGCAGGCTCCCTGCTGAGCAAGGAGCCTGATGTGGGACTCGATCCCAGGACGCTGGGATCATGACCTGAGCCGAAGGCAGCTGCTTAACCAACTGAGCCACCCAGGCGTCCCAGGAGGAAGGGATCTTAAACTTTCATTTTCTTCATACATTCCATACACAGACAAGTTAAATATTCTAAAAAGCCTCAGGAATTAATTCCTAAAAATGCCAATGTTCTTCCTCATGGCCCCAGTGAAATCTCCAAGATGCCATATGTGAAAAAGTCAGATATTGATTTTTTTAGAAAAGAACACTTTCTCTGCCCTAGGCAATTAACTTTTGGAGTTTTGATATTCATTACAGTGTAAGACACAGGCTAGGAAATTCTCCAACTGTGACTGATGTTAGACAACCAAGAGGGAATGGGGTGTCTATTTACAAAGGGGTGGGGCATGGCATAGGAAAAGGGACATAGGTTGGTGAAGCCCACTCTAAGGCCAGCAACCGGAGTGGAGTAAGAAAGCTGTCACTGCCCCAAGTTTATAGGCTGCCCAGAAGAGCTGTAGTTCAGGGTACAGAAGAGGGCCACTGGACAGGAGTGATGGTCTTCGATAGAGGAGGCATCATCCCTAAACCAAGCCCACAGAGAGCATCTAGGGGAGTAAACATTCCAAACTCTCTCTCCTCCCACTTTCCTGCCTATGATTTCCATAGACTGGCCCTAATCAGAAGCCAAAGGTCATGAGAGTTTAACTAATGCAGCCTTGTGGAACATGCAGCAAGAAAAAGAAACAAAAAAGAGTAGCAAGTAGATATGGAAGGTTAAAAAGGAATTGTACAGCACAAACAAAAATTCATTCATTACGCTATTTTCAGAATTATTTTGGGGTAAGTGAATTTATTTTGCTGCTTCAGTTGGATATAATGCCCAAATCAAGCAGTACCTCAGAGCAAAACAAAAACCATAGTTTTCAGTACCTCCTTCATGAACATCTGCTACATGCAAACACATTACCAGGACAGAGAGAATGAATAAACAAACAAGGAAGCTGCTCTTTTTTTTTTTTTTAAAGATTTTCCTATTTCCTCTCAAAACACAATCCTACAAGACTTCTGAAGATGAAAAAAAAGTGATGATCTACTTTCCAAGTTCATAGAAAGAAATCTCCAGACATATACGGGAATTGCCAAAGATGAAAATAACAATTTTGTAATTTTTATACTATCAATTTTTAGAACTGGGATTCCATATACTGCAAGGGATCTAAGAGAACCAATAAAGTCAGTGTCTCCATTTCTTGGAGAGTTCCATTGTATAGTCTGAGTGAGTTACAACAGTGAAGGAGCTAGCATGGGTAGTATACCTGGTAAGAATTTTAAGCCATATATTGACTATTAACATTTTGCCTTTAAATTCTTCTGGTTCATATAAGCAACCACCCTGTATCTAGCATATATGTCTACAGCCCTTCTTTTATTTTCATATGTTTACTCAGTAAATACCTACTGGGAATCTACTATCTGTGAGATACTGTTTTGGGGACCAATAAGACAATAGTGAGCAAAATAAGATAGTTTTTTAAAAAAATCTACATTTTCAGGAAATTTACATTGTAATAGGGGATGACAGATGATAAACCTAATGTATGAGCTGCATTATGTTCCCCAAAATCCATATGTTGAAACCCTAACACCCAGTACCTTAGAATTGGATTGTATTTGGAGATAAAGCCTTTACTTGGGGGGATTAAATTAAAACGAAGCCATTAGGGTGGCCCAATCCAAACTGACTAGTGTTCTCATCAGAAAATGAAACTTGTATATACAGAGACACCAGAAGTGTGGTATGCATAGCGAAAAGACCACAAGAGGGCACAGCAAGAAGGTAGTTGTCTGTTAGCCAGGGAGAGAAGCCTCAGGAAAAAAACCAAACCTGCTGACATCTTGATCTTGGACTTCCAGCCTCCAGAACTGTGCAAAAATTCATTTATATTGCAAATTGAAGCCCCCGTGTACAGCACCTGTTACAGTAGCTCTACCAAACTAAAACAGCAAATAATATGTAAACTAACAGCATGTTGAAGAACTATGTACTCAGTACCATGAAGAAAAATACCACACGAAAGGAGGGAACGTGTGTGAAATAGGGTTGCAATTTAGGTTGGGTGGTCAGGGAAGACCTCACTGGGAGGTAAGAGTTAGGCAAAGACTTCAAGAAGTGATAACGGAAGCCATGCACATACAGGGATGTGGAAATGTGAAGAACATTCTAGGCAAAGGGAATGACAAGTGCCAAGGCCTGAGGAAGAGGCAGACATGGTATGTTTGAGGAACAAGATGGACAGGATGGCTGGAAATTACCCATGAGTCATGCATGAATCCACTCACGGCTGGTAAGAGATGAGGTCAGAAAGATAACAAGAAATCTGATGGTAGAGCCCTTGCTATTCAAAGTATGGAACTCTGCATAGCAGGACTGGCATTACATGGTTTAGACTGTTAGAAATGCAGAATCTCAGGCCCTGTCCCAGACCTTCAGAATCAGAATATGTATTAAAATAAAATCCACAAGTGATTTGTAGGCACACTGAGTTTTTAACATATTTATGGAGATACACAGTTGTCCCCTGAACAACACAGGTTTGAATTGTGCAGGTCCACCTACACCTGGCAATTTTTAAAATACAGAAGAATACTGTAGGTGGGTTTTCACTTTCTTATGATTTTCTTGACGTTTTCTTTTGCCTAGCTTACTATATTGTAAGAATACAGTATATAATATAATATGGCATATAACATATGTGTTAACCAACTGTTTATGGTACTAGTAAGGCTTCTGGTCAATGGTAGTCTATTAGTAGCTAAGTTTTGGGGAGTCAAAAGTTATCCATGGCTTTTCAACTGCACCGGGAGGGGGATCAGTGCTCCTAATCCCATGTTGTTCAAGGGTCGACTGCAATTCATATACCATATAATTCACTCACTTAAAGGGTACAAGCCATTGGCTTTTGAAGAGTATTCACAGATATGTACAACCATCACTACAGTCAATTTTATTTTATTTTTTTTAAGATTTTATTTATTTATTTGTCAGAGAGAGTGAGCACAGGCAGACAGATTGGCAGGCAGAGGCAGAGGGAGAAGCAGGCTCCCTGCTGAGCAAGGAGCCCAATGTGGGACTCAATCCCAGGACGCTGGGATCATGACCTTAACCAACTGAGCCACCCAGGCGTCCCACTACAGTCAATTTTAGAAAATATTATCACCTCAAAAATGAAATTTAGTATGCTCTGGTTATCACTCCTTGCAACTCATCAATTTTGACATACTGTGTCTTTATTTTCATTCATCTTGAAGTATTTTCTGATTTTGCTTTATGTTACTTTGTAAACTCACTGCATAGTTAGGAGAATTTTCTAATTTCTACATATTGATGAGTTTCTCATGTTCTTCCCGAATATTGATTTCAAATTTCATTGCAATGTAGTCAGATAACATACCTTGTATTAATTTTACCTTTTTAATTTTATTTGAGGTTTGTTTTATAGCCTAGAATATGATTTATCCTGGAGAATATTTTATGTTGAGAAGAATGTACATTCTGTTGTTGGGTGGTCTATTCAATAGAAGTCTGTCAGTTCTCATTGATGTATAGTGTCGTTCAAGTCTTCCATTTCCTTGCTGAAATTCTGTCTCGTTGTTCTAGTCACTATTAAAAATAGGGTACTAAAGTCTGCAATTATTATTGAATTGATTATTTCACCCTTTATTTCTGTCAGTTTTTGTTGTCTGTATTTTGGTGTATAGTATTTCTGAGATGTTATTAAGTTTATAATTATTGAATCTTCCTGTTGAATTGATCTTTTTAGGATTATAGAGTCTTCTTTATTTCGATTAATATTTTTTCTTTTAATAGTTTATTTTGGGGGCACCTGGGTGGCTCAGTCATTAGGGGTATGTCTTCAGCTCAGGTCATGATCCTGGGGTCCTAGGATTGAGCACTACATTAGACTCCCTGCTCAGTGGGAAGCCTGCTTCTCCCTCTCCCACTCTCCTTGTTTGTGTTCCCTCTCTTGCTGTCTCTCTCTGTGTCAAATAAATAAAATCTTAAAAAAAAGTTTATTTTGTCTGATATCATTTTAGTCACTCCAGCTTTCTTGTGGCTGCTCTTTGCATGCTATATATTTCTCCACTCTTTTACTTTCAACCTATTTGTAAATTTGAATCCAAAGTGTATCTTCTATATGGTTCAATCCTATTTTTTTTAAAGATTTTATTTATTTATTTGATAGAGATTACAAGTAGGCAGAGAAGCAGGCAGAGAGAGAGGAAGGGAAGCAGTCTCCCTGCTGAGCAGAGAGCCTGATGCGGGACTTGATCCCAGGACCCTGAGATCATGACCTGAGCCGAAGGCAGAGGCTTTAACCCACTGAGCCACCCAGGCGCCCCTCAATCCTATTTTTTAACCTGGTCTGATAATCCCTGCCTTTTGATTACATGATTTAACTCACTCATATTTAATGTTGTTGATATAGTTAGACTTACTGCTGCCATTTAACTCTTTGTTTTTATGTTTCATGTAATTTTGGTTCCTCTACTTCTTCTTTATAGCATTCTTCTGCTCTAAGTGAATATTTTGTAAAGTAATGTTTTAATAAGTTTTAACTTTGTCTTTTAGTGGTTGTTCTAGGGCTTACCTTGTCAGAATCAGCTTCCGATTTATACCAACTTAACTGCACTGATATATAAAATATTACTTGTAGTTTATAGCTCTATTCTCTTTCCCCACCTTTTGTGGAAATTTTGATATATAACATTACATCTATTCATGTTATAAACCCACCTGCACATTGTTATATTTATTACTTTACCATCTATAATCATTTCTTTGGCCCAATAACAGCTTAGCTCTCTCTGACCTCCTTTGTGCTATTACTGGCAAATATAATACATGTCTGTGGAGAAGTTCTTTTAAGGGTCTTGGAGGCTACTGTAAAAATTTTTCCTTTAATTATGAGTGAAATAGGAAGACATTGGAATAGAGAAGTGACTTGGTCTGACTTACATTTTTTTAATTTCTTTATTTTATATTATTTTTTAAAAAATTTTTATTTATTTATTTGACAGAGAGAGACACAGTAGGAGAGGGAGCAGAAGTGGGGGGGAATGGGAGAGGGAGAAGCAGGCTTCCCATGCAGAGAGCCCAATGTGGGGCTCAATCCCAGGACCTTGGGATCATGACCTGAGCTAAAGGCAGACACTTAAGAACTGAGCCACCCAGGCACCCCCTGACTTACATTTTTAAAAGGTTTCTTCTGTATACTTTGTTGAAAATAGCCTCTTAGAGCATGGGAGACCAATCAAGAGATGTTTGCCACAATCCAGGAGTGGAATAAAGATGGCTTGGATCAGGGCGGAGTTTCTAGAATTAGTAAGAAATGGACGGCTTCTATAAATGATTTGAAGGTAGCCAGTGAGATTTAATGTCAGATAAGGAGATGGATAAAAGGAGAGGACTCAAGAATAACTCTGAGCATTTAGGCCTAAACACTGGAAGAAAAGATTTGGCATTAACCAAAGCTGGGAAAAATGCTGGAGTACAAAGCACTTCTCTTTAGGAGAAAGTCCAGGAGATCCTGCAAGATGTCTAAGGTTTGAGATAACTTACAGACATCCCAGGGAAATGTTGACTGGGCAAAGAAACCTTCAAAACTGGGAAGAGGTTCAGGCAGAACTTGGAACTCGTCAGCATGATGAGTTGGGTGAACCTGGAAATCATCAGTATTCATGGCATTTAAATCCAAGAAACTAAATGTGGTCTTTGAGGATAGAGCATGAAGAGAAATGAGGCTTAAGGACTGAGTTCTGAGGTACTCCAGTGTCAAAAGTGAGTGGAGATGAAGACTCTGCAAAGAAGGATGAGAAGCCAGTGTATTCTGACTTTCTTAATATAATCTGAACTACTATTATCATCATGTTTCTCATGCAAGAATTCTCAACCACACATCCTTTGAAACGGTTCACCTCTAGGTTGAAAATAACTGTCACTATACCTGTCCCAGTGTTGGCTGCAAAAAACCTGTTGTGTGTTTCTGAAGCTGAAATTTAATATGATAATAACATAAAAACACCCAAAGGTGTCAGATATTAATTCTGAACTATGCCAATCATTAGCCATCAGCCACGCTCTTACCAAGAGAAGCCAGACTGATCCCAAACTTGCATTAGGGTACTGCTGTGCAAGGCAACGCCACGTTAACACTATTTACATTTCAGAAGCTTAAGTAAAGTAAGTATCAAAAGGTGAAGAATATGTGTAGTATTTTCGAGATGGATTGCTTTTGAGGAGCTGCTCATTATAAAGTCAAATGTTTTATATTACAAAGTCTTATATTTGTGACTGTTAATCCTGCTCTCATTAAGAGTAGTACCATAGAGTACTGAAAACAAAATAGTCAAAATTTCATCCAAATCCTAGTTCTGCCATTTGTAATTGTCTGATGTACTCTAAGCCCTTTAAACCCTCCGGGCTCATTTTTTCACTGGTATGATTAGCATAATGAAACCTACTCTGCAAAAATACTGCAAGGACTATGGATGCATTTAAATCCCTTTACATATAGAAAGCTCACAAAAGTCATAGTTGTTATATTACAACTATCTAATAACTTTGGTGATAATGACAGTCATTATGATAAAATATAATAATGCAAAGTATTATTAATTGAATAGTATGTAAGTTATATTATGGATATACAATAAGTTACTCCAAAACTTACTGACTTAAAAATATAATCCACATTCATTATTAAACAGCTTCCGAAGGTCAGGAATTCATCAGCAGCTTAGCTGAGTGATTTTGGCCCAGCAGTCTTCATTAAACTGCAAAGTCAAGAGGTTGATCAGGACTGAAGGATCTACCTCACATGACTGACAAGCTGGTGCTAGCTGTTGACAGACCTTAGTTCCTTGCCACGTGGACCTCTCCATAGCCTCATGGCACGGTGGCAGGCTTCCTCCACAGCAAATAATGTCATGTGGGAAAGCAAAACTACCAAATTCTTTGACCTGTCCTTGAAAGTCAGACTTTGTTATTTCTGCAGTATTGTTACCCTATTAACTGGATACAAAAGGCAGCGCCCTTCGGTGAGGTAGGGGAAAGTATGCGGATACCAATGAGAGACTCATTGGGCACCATTTTGAGAGTTTGGCTACTGTAAATAGTAAATAAACTATACTTTTAACATTACCTGCTATACTTTGGAAAATGTTGGACAAAATAGATTTGTTTTCTTTCTCTGACCACTTCGAAAATCAGAAATGATCTCAATTAGTTCTTGATGCCCTTAAATAAGTTTGATTATTTTTATTGTCATTGTCTATTAAGGGTTCCTTTCAAATGATTAGTTATTTGAAAAAGGATAACGAAGCCTTCTGATATGAATACGTAATCAACATTGTAGAATAACTAGAAAGTCAATACTTTAATTTTCCTCTGAGGGCAAATTCAGCTTTGTTTCCACTGATTAAGTACTTAAAATAAAACAACACACTATTTCAATCTTTAATATGGCAAAAAACAATTTACTAAGCAACTCTTACCAAATATTAATTAAGGATTTCAGATTAGAATTATGTTAATTATTTTCCAGCATCAACAATTCCCCCCACACACACACATACACAATCTTTCATTTTCCCACCTTTTCATTAACTGGTTGCCTAACATTAAACAAGTCATTGTCCCACTGCTTTATCTTTATAATGAGGCAACAGATTTTGTAGAGAAATAAGAGTCATATGTGTTTTTGGTAAGAACAGAAAAAAGTATACGGATCTGAAAAATTTGAGACTATTCCTTCAATTTCTTAAACTGCATGATTGTGATTTCTTATATACTCTCTGAGGTACAGAATGATGGTTAGATCATCTTTTAATAGACCTGGCATAATTGTTTGGAATAAACACAAAAGAAGTTTCACAGCCTTCTTTCATAGTCTTGATATTATCTCATCTGCCCCAATTTAAAATCTTATATCAACAAACAGCCCTGCTTTAGTTACCAAGAGAAATTTCCTAAGATATTAAGAATGTACCATGTCATTACAAATGGCTGTTTTGTGTTAACTTCTTCATTCTGATTGTCATACCAGTGAAAGAAAAAAGTGCTAGATTTTGGAGCCCTTAAATCTGATCTAAAAAGGCAAGTTAAAGGGTCAGAGGTAAAAAGACAAACAAAAGTGTGGGTATCATTTTAAGAAGCAATGAAAGCACCACAGATTTAAAGCTAAGTAGAAACTAGTCATACATCATCCTATGCCAAGAAAATCCTGCACATGACCAAAGATCATTTTTCCTGATAGACAACTTGAAACTTAGGAATACTTGCTTTGTTAACAAGCTGTCAAGTGATATGCTCACATTCGGGTTTTTTGAGGTTTGATCTACCATAATTTATACCTCTTCCTTTCAAACTGTGATTCAGGTCATGTTGTACTCTCCAAGGCAATAAATAGTGAAGAACATCCTGGCCCAGTCTCCAACTCACTTTGCTGTTCACCCTGCAAAACAGTACTTTCTAACTAGCATCTTTGCGGTGCCCTATTGAGATACCTTTCAGAAAATTCTATTGTTGTCAGTTATTTTAAATGGTACTGCAAGATATAGCTCATCAAACATATCCACTCACCAAGTAGTGTAGGGTTTAAGCCTCACATAGCCCATTCAAAGAAGTGTTGTTCCAGATCTTAATACAGAGAATTTGAATCTTAGCCCCCCATTCTGAATGCAAGTGAATATTTCACGCCACAGTGATGGTACAAGTTGCAGTGCAATGGCTTACATTCAGTTCCTGAAAAGGTCTCTAAATCTTTCAGTAGAGACATTATATTAACTATTCCAGTGTTCAAAAGATGTAAGACACTGTTGTTGTTTAAAAAAAAAAATGTTTTCTTCTACCTTTAAGAAACACCTTAGAGGCCAAGAGTCAATAGAATAATGAGAATAATAGAGTCATTTAATAGATATGTGGCAGAAATATCTGGTTGACCACCAGTCATTGGTATTTCCTTTCTACAGTTTATAATTGGTGCTGCAAGCAGTTTTCCAGCCAGGTACTACAGACCTTGATGCCACCTCCACTCATAGGTCAAAACGAGTTGCATGACCCCAAAATTGGAGGTGGGCCCAGTTCCAGCCAATAAGATGTGACTCGAAGTGACATCTGTTCCCTCCAAGCCATGGGTGCTTCCTCCATAGCACCTTCTTCAACAGCAAGCCTGGGATCATCTACTGAAGATGGCTACATCATAAGATAGGAGGAGCCAGAATCCCTGAGTCAATACGCAAAGGAAAGTTGCCTGATTAAGGAGTATCTACATTGAACACTGTATAAAAGAGAATAAAATTTTATGTTGCAGTGTTGTCTTTTGGGAGGTTTTGTTAGAACAGTTCATCTCCCCTAACTAAATGTAGAAAATATAAATGCACATTTTCTTGAGGTCCAAGATCATCTGACATAATGGCAGAGAAGCACAGGGGGAAAAATGGGTACAACAACTGAGTCAGAAACATTTGAGAGGGAGAAAAATGAGTTCATTTCCTGGGTCAGCTGCTCTCAAGTTTCTGCTTTTAGAAAAATAAGTTCATTTGTCTGAAGCAATGTAAACTAAGACAGAAAGCTTGGATATTCATAAAAATCACTTTTGCTAAAAGCATAAGCAGAAAACATTACATATAATCTTGCTATACTGAAAAATGGCAAACTAGTACTGATAAGATATCTACATAGCATTTTTAGTACAGTATAAACATTTTACCTGGGAAATAATCTGAGGAGAAGGATTGAGCTGAAGAAACACAGAGAGGGCAAAGGATGAGGTAAGGAAAAATGGAGAAAACCAGAGATTCAAATTAAGAGAAAGAGAAAAATGACTACTGGTTTCAAAAGGAGTTGAAGTTTATGGATCTATGGCTATTTTTTTCAGAGCTATAAATTAAAGGTGGTACACAAAATGCTTTGAAGACCTAAGAAATATATTCATTCATTCCCCAAATATTCACTGGCCAACTACTATGTGTGGAGAGGACTGTGATAGGCACTAGAGACAAAACTGTAAACAAGCTCTCTGGAGCTCAGTCTTTTTTTATTTTATTGAGGTATAACTGACATACAATATGTCAGGTGTACAACATAGAGATTCGACACTTGTATAGACTGAGAAATGATCACTACAATAAGTCTAGATACCATCTGTCACCAAAGTTAATATAATGTTATTTATTGTATTCCCCATACCATACACTCTACCCTGTGTCTTATTTATTTTATAACCAGAACATTGTACTTCTTGACCCATTTCAACCACTTCCCTAAGCCCTCTCCCCTCTGACAACCACCACCAATCTGTTCTCTGTATCTATGTCTCTGGGTTTCTTCTGTTTTTTTTTTTTTTTTTTCAATGTATAAGTAGAATCATGTGGTATTTGTGTTCGTCTGACTTATTTTAGAGCATAATGCCCTCAAGGCTCATCCATGTTTTTGCAAATGGCAACATTTCCTTTCCTTTTATGGCTGTGTAGTATCGTGTGTGTGTGTGTGTGTGTGTGTGTGCACATGTACAACTTAGGTTGTTTCCATGTCTTGCCTACTAGAAATAATGCTGTAAAGTACACAGAGGAGCATCCATCTTTTAGAATTAGTGTTTTCATTTTCTTCAATACATACCCAATAGCATAACTGCCGGATCATATGGTAGTTCTATTTTCCATTTTTTTGTGGAATCTCCATACAGTGTTCCATAGTGGCTGGACCAATATACATTTCCATCAATAGTACACAAGAGTTTCCTTTTCTACATATCCTGGTTAATGCTTCTTTCTTGTCCTTTTGATAATAGTCATTCTGACAGGTATAAGGCAATATCTCCTTGGGGTTTTGACTTGCATTTTTCTAATTAGTGATATTAAACATCTTTTCTCATACCTATTAGCCATCTATACATCTTTTTTAGGAAAAACGTCTATTCAAATCCTCTGCCCATTTTTAAATTGGATTTTTTTTTTGTTATTGAGCTGTATGAGTTCTTTATCTGCTTTGGATATTAACCCTTATTAGATATGTGATTTGCAAATATCTTCTCCTGTTCAATAGGTTGCCTTTTTATTTTGATGAGGATTTCCTTTGCTATGCAGAAGCTTAATGTCATCCCATTTGTTTATTTTTGCTTTTGTTTTTCCTGCTTTTAAAGTCAGATCCAAAAAACATTGCAAAGACTAATTTCAAAGAGTTTACCACTTGTTTTCCTGTAGGAGGTTTTGGTTTCAGGTCTTACATTCAATACTTCAATCCACTTGAGCTCATTTTTATGTATGGTATAAGATGGTATCCAAGTTCATTCTTGCATGTAAACTCTCTGGTTTTCTCAACACCAATAACAGAGACAGTCCTTTCCCCATTGTATATTGTTGCCTTCTTTGTGGAAATTGATTGACTACGTATACATGGATTTATTTCTGGGCTCCCCATTCCATTCCATTGATCTCTATGCCTGTTTTTACACCAAAACCATAATGTTTTAATTACTAAAGCTCTGTAGTATAGTTTGAAATCAGGGATCATGGTACCTCTGGCCTAGCGATTCTTTCCCTGGATTGTGTTGGCTATTTGTGGCCTTTCATACTTCCATATAAATTCTAGTTTTACATGTTCTAGCTCTGTGAAAAATGCCATTGGAACTTTGATAAAGATTATGGTGAATCCACACATTGCTTTGGGTAGTATGGACATTTTTAATATTAACTCTTCCAATCCTGAGACACAAAATATCTTTCCACTCATTTGTGGAAAGTTTCTTCAGTTTCTTTCACCAATGTTCCATAGTTTTCAGAGTAAAGGTCTTTAACCTCCATAGTTAAATTTATTCCTATGTATCACTCTTTTTGGTACAATTATAAATGGGACTGTTTTCTTGGTATCTCTGATTGTTCATTATTAGTGTATAAATATGCAGGATTTTTGTATATGAATCTTGTATCCTGCAACTTTATTGGATTTATTTATTAGCTCTAATAGTTTTTTGGTGAAGTCCTTAGAGTTTTCTATATATAGTATTATGTCATTTGCACAGTGACAGCTTTAATTACCTCTTCCTTTCCAATTTAGATGCCTTCTGTTTTTGTTGTTGTTGTTGTTGTTGTTGTTGTTTTTCCTAATTGCTGTGGTGAGAACTCCTAATACTATGCTGAATAGAAGTAAGGACAGTGGGCATCTTTGTCTTGTCACTGATCTTAGAGGAAAAGCTTTCATGGTTTCACCATTGTGTATGATAAAAGCTGTGACCTTGTCATATATGGCCTTTGTTTCATTAAGGTAGATCTCTATATACCCTTGCTGCTAAGAGTTTATAATATAAATGGATGTTGAATTTTATTAAAAGATTTTCTCACATTTATGGAGATATCATATGATTTTTATTGCTCATTTTGTTAATGTAGTCTATCACATCGATTGATTTGCAGATGTTAAACCATTCTTGCATCCCTTGAATAAATCCCACTTAATCATGGTATAAAATTCTCTTAAAGTACTTTTGAATTTGGTTTGCTAGTATTTTGCTGAGGATTTATGCATCCAAGTTTATCGGGGATATTGCTTGTAATTTTCTTTTTTCTGTTTTGGGGTTATCCTTGCCTGGTCTGGTATTAAGATATCATAAAATGAGCTTGGAAGTCTTCCCACCTCCTCAGTTTTTTGGAAGAGCCCAACAAGAACAGGTATTAAATTTTCTTTAAATGTTTGATAGAATTCACCAGTGAAGCTGTCTGATCCTGGACTTTTGTTGCAAGGTTATTGATTACTGATTCAATCTCCTTACTAGTGATTGATATATTCAGATTTTCTGTTTTTTCATCATGCACTCTTAGAAGACTGAAGCTTCTAGGAATTTATCCATTTCTTCTAGATCGTCTTGTTTGTTGGCATATAATTGTTCACAGTAGTCTCTTAAAATACTGTGTATCTTAAATTACTTAAATTACTGTGTAAACTGCAGTATCAGTTGTAACTTATCTTTAATTTCTGATTTTATTAGATCTTTCTATCTTTGTTCTTTATGAGACTACCTAATGGTTTATCTTTTATTTTTTTAAAGAATCAGGTCTTGGTTTCATTGATCTTTTCAAATGATCTTTTAGTCTCTGTTTCATTTATTTCCAGTTTGATCCTTAACTATTTCTATCCTTCTATTAACCTTGGGGTTCATTTGTTCTTCTCTTCCTCATTCCTTTACATGTAAAGTTCAATTCTTTGAGATTCTCTTGTTTCTTGAGGTACGGCTATTTTGCTAAGAACTTCCCTCTTAGAATCACTTTTACTGTATCCCATAGATTTTGGTACATGGTATTTCTGTTTTTATTTGATTCCAGGCACTTTTTAAAATTTCTTCTATGAAAATAGTTGTTTAGCAACATGATTGTCTCCATATATTTGTAGTGTTAGCGGTTTTCTTTTTGAAACTGACTCCCAGTTTCATACCACGGTGTTGTCTGAAAAGATGCTTGATATTATTTCAATCTTTTTGAGTTTGTTGAGACTTGTTTTGTGTCCTAACATGTAATCTATCCTGAATAATGTTCCCAGTGCAACTGAGAAGAAAGTGTATATTGCTGATTTGGGATGGAATATTCTATATGTATCTATTAAGTTCATCTAGTGTAATGTGTCACTTAAGGCCACTGTTTCCTTATCAATTTTCTGTCGGTACAATTTATCCACTGATATAAATGGGGTGCTAAAGTCTCATATTATTATTGTATTACTGTCATATTTCACTATATAGGTCTGTTAATATTTGCTTTATATATATTTGTGCTCCTTTGTTGGGTGTATATATATTTATGTATGTGATATCTTCTTGCTGAATTGACCCCTTTAGCATTAGGTAGTGTCTCTCTGTTTTTTATTATAGCCTTTGGTGTAAAGTCTACTTTGTCTGATATGAATATAGCTATACTAGATTCCTCTTCATTTCCATTTGCATGAAATATCTTTTTTCATTCCTTCACTTTAAGTCTATGTGTGTCCTTCTTTCTGAAGTGAGTCTCTTGTAGGCATTGTATATCTGTGTGTTTTTTTCCTTATCCCTTCAGCCACTCTATGTCTTTTAATCAGTGAATCTAAACTGTTTACATTTGAAGTAATTATTTGTAGGTTGTACTTACTGTCATTTTATCCACTGTCTTCTGGTTGTTTTGGAGGTTCCTCCTTTTCCTTTCTTCTCTTTTTCTCTTCCCCTGTGATTTGATGACTTTTTTTAGTGTTACATTTAAATTCCTTTCTCATTTTCTTTTATATACTTACTATATATTTTGCATTGTGATTACCATTAGGTTTATATATATCATCTTATTATATAACATCTTATGTATATATCATCTTATGTATATGTTTGAAAGTTGATAGCAACTTAATTTGAACACATTCTAAAACTCTACATTTTTATCCCATCACCATGTTTTATGTTTTTCATGTCACATTTTACTTATTTTTATTTTATGTATCCCTTAACTAATTATAGTTTTGGTTAATCTTTTACTACGTTTGTCTTTTATCCTTTACAGTTGTTTTTAAGTAACTAACCCACTACCTTTACTGTAAATTTATTAAATATATAATAAAAATACATTATATTTTTCCAATGAGATTTTTACTTTCATGTTCTCTTGTTATTAATGAGTGCCATTTCTTCTCAGCTTAAAAAAGCCCCTTTAAAATTTCTTGCAAGGCTGCTTTAATAGTGGTAGGCCTTTAGCTTCTGTGTTCTAGAAAACTCTACCTCTCCTTCAATTCTGAATAATAACCTTGTTGGGTAGATTATTCTTGGTTGGAAGATTTTTTTTTCCTTTTAGCACTTTCACTATGTCCTGCCACTTCCTTCTGGCCTGGAAAAATTTCTGCTGATACCAACAGAAATCTGTTGATAGCCTTATGGGATATCCCTTATATATAACAATGAGAAATTGCTTTTCTCTTGCTTCTTTTAAGATTTTTCTCTTTAACTTTTGACATTTTAATTATAATGTGTCTTGGTGTGGCTCTCTTTGGACTCATCTTATTTTGGAGTTTCTGGATTCTTAAACCTGGATGTCTGTTCCTTCACCAGGTTAGGGAAATTATCAGCCATTATTTCTCCAAATAAGTCTTCGCTTTGTCTTCCAACTTGCTAATCTGCTCTGCTTCATCCCTCTATTATTAAACCTTCTGGTGTATTTTTCAGTTCAGTTACTGTATTTTTCAGCTAAGGCGTTACTGTATTTTTCAGCTCCATGACTACTGTTTGGTACTTTCTCATATTTTAAGACTCCTTGTTGGACTTCTCAGTGTGTTCATCCCAAGTTCAGTGGGCAACTTTATGACCATGATTTTGAATTCTTTACCAGGCAAATTACTTATCTGCCTATCATTAAGGTTTTTTCCTCAGGTTTTGTCTTATTCATTCATTAGGAACATACTTCTTTGTTTCCTGAGTTTGCTTCACTCTCTCTGTTTCTGTGTATTAGGTGAAGCAACTACCTCTCTATCTTGAAGAAGTGGCGTTGTGTAGGGGATGAACATTCTTATTTGACCTTCCTCTAGCTCTTGGCTCTCTCTTGAGCCTTTGTGATTGTCTAAACCACACACTTTATTCTTGATATGTCCCCATTTTTAAGAGTGTGCCAAGAACTGTGAGTGTTCCACGGGGAGAAAGCTCATTTCGGACTTATTTTCAGGCTGATTGGAAACTGGCCCCTCAGGAAAGTATATATTTGCATACTTTAGCAGCTGCTTCCTGAGGGCCCACAATCATCATCCATGCTGGCCTCCAGACCAGGAGATCCAGAGATATCCTCTGGACAAGAGTACAAAAATCGCGGCTCCAGATGAGTATATAACCTCTTCTCTGGGAGGTCTCATCAAGCTGTAGCGAGGCCAAGGTGGTGCTCAAGAATAGTGTCTCCCCACTTACATTCCCAGGGAGCACCACCCCAGCCTCCAGATGCTGGGAAACCAAAAGCCTGTCTCTCATGCCGAAGCTCCAGGCTAAGTAAGTAGGCCTTTTTCAGAGGGAGATGGGTTGTGTTTCAGTCTGTTGTCTGTGAAGTGTCCTGGGCCTGGTGGTCGGACAATAACTGTTCTTTGAATTGTTACCTTACTGGGATGTTTAGGAACTCCAGCCCCCTTAGCTGACGTGACCAGGCAATCAGAGGGTGTTCCTGAATGGACTGCGCATGCCCCCTGGACAGCTAGTGTCCAGGGTGGGGCATGCTCGCTGGCTTCAGAAAGGCAGCAGGACATTGTTTTTAACAGTATGTGCCCTCGAGTTTCAGGAATAGTGGGATAGTGCCTTGCCTTTAGGTGCATGCTGGCTTTTGGCTGGGGGCAGGAGAATACCGTGATCACTCAGGCTCACCTGCCCCTGCCGGGGAGCAGGACAGTGCTGTAACCACCCACACTCTGGCTGCAGGAAGGCAATGGGATAGGGCCACGTTCATGGAGCTCAGAGTCTCAGACTATAAAGAACTGCAATTCCAGAACTGCTGTCCTCCAAATAGCAACTGTTTAATTTTCTTTTATTCAAAGATGTACTAAAGATCAATGGAGAAAAAGAGCAGTTTCCATCCCACTATAACTGTGTCTTCCTAGGTTCTATTTTTGCAAACCCAAAGGGACAAATTGGCTAAAGAAAGAGAAAATTCTAAGTCTTTACCAGACCATGACGAAAACAGAGCTAAATAATTATTTCTGAGAAAATGAAATTACTTTTTATCACCCCATATTGAATGGCTTTCCTGATTGTCCCCTGTAAGTCTATAATAGCACTGAATCGCAGAACACACGATTCCTGACAATAGATGATACAACTGAAAAAATTAGTCTCCTGTGTGCAAAATAACACTTTCATAACAATGGGCAATTCGTGCTTGCTCTCTCTAGACCTTTGCCAAACAGAATACCAGTGCAGGCTAATTATGTGAGCTAGCTGAAAACTGTGCATAATGGAAATGCATCCCCCTGAAGAACAGCCAAGAAGAGGTCTCAGCACCAAATCCAAAACAATAGAAAAAAGTGGGAGAGCAAACATGAGGGCACAGGCACAGACATTCTCATTAGCACATGGCCACTGACTGTTTTTGTTGACACACTTAATAAAGTTGTTAAATTCTGTCCTTGAAAAAAAAAACACAACCTTCCACAATTAAAGAATTTTCTCCTGTGCTGACTCAAGTGCTTTGTTCGAACATACAGCTATGGGTCATCCTTACATTGAGGACTTCTGTCACTTCAGGGAGCAAAAACAGCTCATGTCAGGGAGAATGCTGATGAAAGTCAAAGGCAACTTTTATGTGCAGAGTCACACATCAGGCAAGGAGTCCCACCAGCCTGTCACAGGGTATGGTGGAGCAAGGAATGATTTTTTTTTTTTTCCAGTTCTACTTTACACGCGTCATTGTGCCATGTCTGATGCTGGGAGCCTGTGGCAGGTGTGGGATTCGAGACCCCTCGGGAAAGTTTCAGAGAAATACCTGTAGCCCCCACACCCAACAAACAAAGCAACAGCTACACCATGATCAAAACAGATGTGTTGCAGCATCTGTAATGCACGAGCTACTTTAAGTCCACCACAAAATTGAATGAATTTTTCATGCAAAGAGAGATGCATTTGCAACAGTTTCTTCTAGCCAATCTATGGTAAGTGAAGGTCCTGGCAGGGATGATAGCCCACTTGACTATAGTCTTTTAAGAAAAGCTTCTGAAAGGGACTTTTTCAAAAGGCCTGGGCTGGATGTAGGGAAATCCAAGCACAATGTCAGGGGACTGTCAATGGCTTATTCCTGACCTGAAGCATCCAGGGAAAGAATGAAAGCAGAGGGAGGGAGAGAAAGAGACACCTAACAAAAGTCATGACCTTCATTTGAGATACAGCCCTTTCCTTTGGTCAAGGAGGTGGTCCACCTACAGGACCACCACAAAGAAAGATCCTTTTCCTTCCCTCCTCTTTCTGTTCTCCTTCTGGTGTTCCCCTCTGACTCGAATCCAAAGAAAACTAGATGACAAGGAGCAAGGGGTTTGCTGATGAAGGCCTTGTGGGTCAACATTCCAGGACAAAGAGAGGCACAGACCAAACTGTAGTGAAGAGACAGAAGGTGATCAGGTGTGGCGGACGGAAGGCACACAGCACAATAGATTTCTCCAGGAAGCATAAGGGTCCATCAGTTGGAATTTAAGGAAAAGAAAACTGAAATTGTATAGGGGCTATCCTTTCGTAATAAACTGAGCTAACACACAGGATTGGATGGTCAAACCGGATGAACGTAACTCAGAGATTATACTCAGTCTCAGGCTTCCCTAATAAATTCAAGGATCCAGGCAGTCAAGAGGCTCAGACCAAGCAGAGATGCCCTGGGATGGCAGCGGTGGTCACCCTGGTACTATCTTCCTGTCCTGGACATGACTGTCTGGCCCAGAATAGCAGCTGAGGTCTCCAAGCGAGAGCTGTGGGGTTCTTTACACTGTAGGAATATTTATACTATAAAACATTTCCCTTTAGAGCCCCCAAAGTCAGATAATCTATGTGCTCCTCTCTGGGGAGCCCTGTTGGATCTGAGTATGATTAATACTAACTGCAGCTCAGCTTGGTTCCTTTGAGGAAGCACAGGCCCCCTGCCCCACACGCACACCCTTCATCCGGCACTGTCAGCCTCTGTTCTCCCAGGTAAGCCAAGGCAGTACACCCCACCCATCAGACTCTTAGGTCACCAGGGGCTCTCCTATGTGTGAAGCTTCGAGCTTTAAGATCTCCCTCCCCAGTAGGAAGAAGATGGTACAGGGATCTCTCTAAAACACAAGGTTGGAAGCAGGTGGGGGTTGGGTGGGGAGCGGAAGGTGAACCACCACGAGGACTGCCAACCTTCTGGAACGATAAGTGATTCAGGACAAGTGTACATTTTTCTAGGATAGCATCCAGAATGCTTCCAGGCTCCTCAAGAAAGACTGAAGGCCTACAAAGTCTAGCCAGTAAAACTACTCAGAGTTTTCAGTGAATGGGGATCCAGGGACAGATGAATTGAGTCCCCACTACCAGGGTCTCACCCCGGCCTGCTCACCAGAGAGAGCCTCTCAGAGCCCCAGGGGAAGCCTGAACATGAACACAATCTCATTTCCCAAAAGGTTTCAAAGTAAAACATTTTTGAATGCAAAACACTTCTTTTAAAAATTCAATTAAATGTAAAAAGTGGAACTTACCTTCTTAGTTTGCTAGATAAAGTCTGAAAGCCGTCTTGCAGTCTTTTGCATGTTTCTGTCAGCTGGAGGGACTTCTCACTCAGATATGTGCTGTTCCATGAGAGAGATTTTAAAAAGATTGATTTAAAATGAGAGCCATAAGATAACGTTAACAACATTCAGACATAATTGATCAAGTGTGCCCAAATGAAGTCTGATTTTCATCCCATTATTGGATTTCTCCGTGGAAAAGGAAATTGATATTTTCACCTCTGACAGGTCTAAATTAGGAGGAAAAAAAAAGTTTGCACTATAAAGTCAAAACAGGAAAGAACTCCCGATGGAAGACTTTGTATTTTCAGGTTTTCATATCTTGTTAGTATTTCCAATGAACACATCACTGAACAGTTGTAATCATTCCATGCATCGCCCATCACATTAAAGAGACACTGTCTGGCAGGAAGCATGCAGACAAAAGAGATCAGTATTCTCTCCAAAAAGAAAGCATGGCCGATCTGGCCCGTGATTACTATGACACCTATGACAGGAGAGCTTGTTCCTTTTGTTTCATGAACTTGGAAAACTGGAGATGCAAAGAAGCCAAATGAAAAAGCAAGTTAAGGAAATGGATCATGGGGTCGGGCAGCCTCCTGAGCCTCCAAGACACACGTGGGCTTTATCTCGCTCCAGATCAGCTTCCACACCTCAAGTCTGACCTCATACTACTGCTGTCGTGATGGAGACATGATAGAGGAAACAATGTAAAGCATGTGGTACCTTGGCTGAGACCATAAATCCTTGAAACAGTATCCACTCACACTTTCCTTAGACTCCCAAAATATGCACAGAATTCTGACCTAGCGTTAAATGCATTTATTTAATCATCCTGAAGGTATTTGCTGAGAACCTAGTAGGGGCTGGAGGCCAGGCACAGGCTGTTTTGGTAGATAAAACAGGCACAGGCCCTTTCCCTGAGGGGGCATGCAGTCTGGTCGGGGAGAAACCTGGTCCTCAAACCAAGAGCCGCACAAATGAATACAGAATGATGAACTGTGATTGGGATCATTAAAACAGCAGCGGGTGCCACCCTGGAGTGCATAACGGGGAGACCTGCATCCTCAGGGAGCCTCTGAGAGTATTGTGCAGGTTGGAGACTGCAAGGATAATCTAAGGGAGCCAGATGAACTTTGGGAAGTGGTGAGGGGGAGAGGTTCCAAGCAGAGGAAAAAGCAGGTGCAAAGGCCCCAGAAGGGGCGGCAGCCCAGAGCATCTGAGGAACTGAAAGAAGAAGTAGCAAGCACACAGGACTGCTAAAGCACATGGAGAATCCATCTAGTAACAAGGGGAGGCAGGACAGTCATGCGACCCTTGTGTACATTTTCAGAGTTTCCCTTTGCTGAGAAAACAGCTGAGGGGAGGCAGGGCTGCCCAAAAGGTGGGCCGGTTAGGAGAGAGAGGAAGGCAGTTCATCTTTAGCCGGGTGACAATGGAACACAATGTGACGACACCCAGCCAGCAGGTGCCTTATGGAACAGGGTCTGCGCCCTGCTTGGGAGATGCCCGCTGCACAGCCGGCTGGCTTTCCTGGGCAGCTGCACTCCTGCAATTTAGGGATCCAGACAGCTTGGACAGAAGGTCTCGTGGCACCTTCATTCCAAAACCTGCTTCTGTACCTGCGCGGTAGAAGAAAGCTCTGGAAAGCGTGAGCCCCATATCTGCATGGGTCAGCCTGGCCAGAAGCAGGTGCAGGCCCACCCTGACTGCAGACCCCGACAGCCAGAACAGGGCACAGGCCCACCCCAACTGCAAAGTGGGAGTCAGAAGCTGACAGACAGTGAGATCTGTTCTGCAGGTAAGACTGACAGGACTTCATAATAAATTGGATCCAGGAAGTGAGGGGAGCAAGAGGCGTGAAGGTAAAGATATACACAAGACAGCTTCGTAATTAGTTCTCCGGTATTTCTCATCAAGGCTTTCTAAAAACACTGTCCACAGAGCACCTACAGACTCACAAAAATTCCTCTTTATCCTGATCCGACTGTCCCCCCCTCCCCCGCCATCTCCTTTTTCCTTCTCCCTCCTCCACCTTCAGGCCTGACCTTCTGTGCTTTCTGAATATATTATTGTACCTTCCAAGGATTTGTTTATTTCTAATTTGCTGTGTATTTTATTCAGGCGGCACCGTTAATGAAGTGAATTACCAAGCCAATAGTGCTTTGAATTATGACGGCTTTGCAATACTGAATTGTGCAAATGTGGCAAGCAGGCACCAATGGGATTTAGTGTCCCACAGCTTCCCTTAAGTCGGAGAGTATCTTTGTTAATAAAAAGTCAGAACAGTTTTGTCCAACTGAAATCACAGAAGATCCATGGAAAGCAAATGAGAGTGTCTGGTGTAAAGTGAAGATGAGAGCATGAAGTCAGGGGGAAAAACGGGGTCTGAGGGATCAGTTGGGCCAGACTTTAGGGTTTCCTTTATAAAAATCTTTACTCAATAAAGTAGTTAAATGGATGCTATAGATTAAATGTTTATCCGCCCCCCGTACCCCCGAATTCGTATGTTGAAATTCCAACCTCCAATGTGATGGCATGCGGAGGTGGGATGCTTGGGAGGTGATGCTAACATGCCAGGGTGGGTCATGAATGCGATTAGTGCCCTTATAAAATCAGCCTGGGAGTCCCCATCCCCTTCTGCCCTGTGAAGTTACAGTGAGCAAGGGCCACCTCTGAGGAAGTGAGCCCTCACCAGATCTGAACGTGCCGCCATCTTGGACATCCAGCCTCCAGAGAGGAGAAATGCGTTTATGGTTGTTTATAAGCCACTCACTCTACAGAATTCTGTCCCAGCAGCCCGAACGGACTAAGACAAGGAGATATACAGGGTATGTACAAAAACACTTGGCACATAGAAGTCACTAAATCCATATCAGGTTTTTATTCTAATGCATCACTGTATTCCTTCCTCAAACCTGTCATGGTTATTAACACACAGGGGTCAGAAACTTGTCCCACCCCTAGAAGCTACTTCTCCGTGAAAGGGACAGAAAGGAAAGCCCCTTGATCTCTTTGTTTCTGTTTCTCTCCTGTCTCCTTTCATTCAGAGTCTTCATACTTTTCTTCCTTTCATCTAATGTCCTTAAAACCTGCCAAGAAAACAGTAAGATACTCACACGCAGAATCCGTAAACTTCAGACATCTGTCTACATTAGGCGTCTGACCAACATAGACTCTTTTTCTGCCCTCCAGAGAAGTCTCTCCATTCATGCTGTTTTCAACTATGTTTGTTATTTAAAGTGACAGAAGTACATATTAACAATGTAACTGCTATTTTTAAAAAAATAAATATATTTTTTAGATTATTTATTTATTTGTCAGAGAGAGAGAGAGTGAGTGCACAAGCAGGGGCAATAGGAGGCAGAGGGAGAAGTAGGCTCCCTGCTCAGCAGAGAGCCCAAGGCAGGACTCGATCCCAAGACACTGGGATTATGGCCTGAGCCAAAGGCAGATGCTTAATCAACTGAGCCACCCAGGCGTCCCTGTAACTGCCATATTTTAAAATGCCTGAATATTTGAGAGCCTGAGAGACACCAGGAGTCCCAGGAGACATGGGAGCATTAGGCCTTTGGGGGGGGAAGGTGAGACAGCCTGGTTAGGTTAGCACATCAGACCTCTCTGCCATGCAAGTAAGTGAAAATTAGATGTTGCTTGGATCTGAGCTCTTTCAGAGGACTATGAGGAGTTACTTGCTCTTGGAAGAGGAAAAGAAAAAACCTTGTCGGTTCTGATTGGAGCGAAGACATGGGGACATCTCCCAGGCGGGTCAAAAGAGAGAAAGTAGGACATAATCAAGGTGCAAGCAGGAATTCTGAAGCCCCAGAGTCAAAGGCAAGTTGGTGGAACAAGAGATTGCCACAAAGCAGGCATGGGATGATCTGTAACCCAGAAAGGAGTCTTGGAGATCGGGTTGGAATGGCCCATCCTAAGGGACCAGGAGGGCAGGGAGAACTTGAAATGGTCAAGGCAGCTACAGAGTGAAGCACATCACAACCTAACATTGGGGAGCTCATGGTCAGGCAGAAGTCCAGGATATCAGTGGAGGGGTGGGGGCCCAAAACTAACTCAAGTTGGTGGTCTGAGCAGTTGGGTGTAGGTAGAGAAAAAGCACAGGAATCAAGAGGGCTTCCAGGGAAGCTCTAATAACCAAATACTGTGGGACTGACTCTCTCAAGCTTCAAATATGAATTCTGTTTCTGTCAACTCTGAGACTTGTTTTTTTTAATTTCATTTCAATTTCTGGGAAAGGCCTTTCTAAAATATTTCTAACCAGAACTAGGTACAGAAAAGGATCGGGTGACATATGATCCACTGACCTACACAGCTGAGAGTGCCCCCAAGACGAGTCACAGAAGAGACAGCGACCATCCCCTTGGAGAGGCACGAGACCTTGGACCCCAGAGCACTTGAAGCCTCCCAGCCCAGCGAGCAGAGATGGCTTTAACTACCCAGCCAGTGCCTCTTTAATCACTCTATTATAAGAGCATGGTCTCTGCTCACGGGTTGCTGTACAAGACTGCCCTGCCCACCTGCTCATTTGTGGTGTTCACGTTACCTTCAGAGCTTCTTTGCATTCTGTCACTTCCCCTTGCAAAGCTGCAGTAATGGAGACTCCTGGCCTCATCCATTGCTATACCTGACCCCTGAGGACCACTGGAAAAAAAAAACAATCACACAGGTAGGTGGTTGGTGCCTTGATACATCAATGGTGTCCAGTTTGCTTGGTCTTTGGTCCATCTTGATGATTCTGCTCCATGTCACCAGCTAACCTCCCCCCTTCCTGCTTTCCTCAATGGCTACCTACCCATTCACCAGTCTCTGCTTTCCAGACTCCTCACTTAATCATGTGTCCTATCTCAAAGAAAAGCAGTGCTGTCAGGTGTGAACTGATCTTTAGGGATCAGCCGACCTTACTTTCCATCTCAGGAAACCAGTCTCCCTGTCCAACAAAAAGATAGTCCACCTGCCATCCCATCCCTCCCTGACTCCTCTGAGATCTGGGCCCATCCCTTTATTTTGTTCCCTTTCTCTTGTATGGTCCCCTCCTCCTCTTCATGCTCAATTCTCAACCAACTCATTGTCAAAACCGAACAAAACTCATTCTGCTATTCCCCTTTACCTATTGCCTTGGCTCTCAGAATGTACCCTGCTACTGTTGCTTTTCTTCTACAAATCCACTCAGCTGTTCTTGGAAAGCATCAACAAAGCTGGGGGATATTTTAGTCCTCCTACTTTACCTCCCAGTAGCTGAAAGGCAGTCTCCCCTCTCTGCACCTGGTCCCCAGCACAGTCCTCTCTCCCTGGTCTTCTACCCTGTTCCCCAGGGTTCTTTTATTCTGCCTGTTACTTTTATGTAACTGGCTGGTGTTCAGTGACAGCATTCCCTGGGACTTTCTCCGGATCTCTTGTCTTCTCAGCCTGCCTGTTTTCTCCAAACATCTTCACCAACCTCCTATCCCTTCTGCTCCATCCTCACTGGCCCATGGGGGGTTGTTGCGTGTGCACATCTGATGGTGTCATTTCCCTGTGCAAAGCCCTTCCTTGACCCACATCATCTTCAGCACATGCTCCCCAGTCCTTGAGTGGACATACAGAGCCATCTAGGACCCGGCCCCCAAGATTCCACTTTCCTCTTTCACTGACAGTTTGCTAACTGCTAAATGCTACAAATTCCTCTTTCTCCATTCCTTGTAAATCTTGTACTATGGATTCTCACTGATTTTATTATTTAATTATGGAATTTATTTGTGTGGTGCAGGCAAGCAAGCCTTCAGGTACATTTTCCTCACTTCACTGTGTTGGGGAGAAAAAAATCTTTAATAAGATTTGGGGGGGAAATATACACAAAACAAGCATTTCTGCTATCATTATCTGTGTGGCTGATCTCCTTTTTTAGAAATGCTGTCTTTTTAAGTCAGTCTTGAGTTGAAAGTGATCACTTTACAGAGCCACCTGGCAAAATTTCACAGAAAAGCGAGAGGTTTAAGGAGGACACAGCTCCTGCAAAAGGCTAAAAATTAAGCCTCTGATGATGCAAAGAATATCCCTTAAACACACACACACACACACACACAAACAAAGGATTCAATCTCTACAAGATAATGTCACCAGTACTTAGTGGGCATCCACAAAGACCTCTAAAACAGACCTGACATCACCTTCTGAACATGACTTGTAATTCAGGCCGTCATGCAATCGGTCCCCTGGAGAAGAGTAATCTGCCTGCAGGTGACCAAGGACTTTCAAGGACACCCAAATTCTATTTATGGTGGTCATAAAGGGGGCAAAACTGGAGTGTGAGTCTAAATGAGAAACTTAAAACCTAACCAATTGTAGTCTGGAGAAACAATGTTTTAACAGATAGAGAATGCAGCCTAATCATGAAAAGCCCAAGACTAAGGATATTTCCATCGACTTCTCGTGCTTCTTCCCCACTCCTGAGAAGAGGAGCCTAGATGAGCAGACAGGGCCTCCTGACCACCTGCTGAAACCCCCCTGCAGAGAGGGGTAAGAGGTGATAATGACCACAGGGGCTCTGACTTGTCGAAGTCATCAAGCAAAATTCTCCTTACAATTGCCCCCCACCTCCGGCTCACCTCATAGTTCCCCTGAATGACAGATACAAGTACCCGCCCAGTGCAGAGTCTGATGATTCTCTGAGCTTGGTTAACCCAAGTCTGCCTCTGAAATACCAATCACACACAGGAACTGGCATAACCCACAGAGAGATGAGGGGCATACCCTGGCCTGCCTGTTCGTTCAGTCATTCACTGTGGGATCCATGGAGCCCAAAGCTTGTGCCACTGAAGATAGTGACTGCTGGAGACAGGACAGTGAACAGGACAGTGTCCCTGCCGCCTTGAGCAAAGAATCCCATGAGGAGAACAGATAGGTAAGCAAATGCTTGCCAAGCTGACTTTGCAGAACAAATGCCGGCTATTTTCTACAATCATATTAATTTCAAGGAACCATGAATCTGTGTTTTGGTGGATGCCATTTAATTCAAAATAACAGAATGTGCTTTTAAAACGACCAGACAGAACTTCGCTCTTTTATCCATGAACACAGCAGCCAACTGAAATTGCAGAAATTTCTGCAATCTCTGCTGACTTGCTTTTCCCTTAATGCTTGCCTGTCTTTGGTTTCCCTTGGCAGAGATTAATTAGGTAGCTCTCTGCACTACTAAATCAGCAACCATAATGTATTCTGGCCCCCTACCATGGCTGAAAGATAGTTTTCAAAAACGTACAATCATGAATCTCATACAGATATAACGTGAACCCGTGTTAAAGATTTTATTCTATTCATAACGAGAAAATCAGTTCAAAGGAGAATCCACGGTACAGACACATTTATAGATCAGGAATATTGAGATGAATGTGCAAATGGGGGCCAAACAGGTGGAGAGGGTCGAGGAAGCCAATTGGACCTCTACCAGGTAAGACCTAGTTTGCATATTTATAGACAAGAGTGATATTGCATTGCTAAGTTAACTACAACTTACAGAGTTGTAAAATTGCTCCCAAGGGATTAGAATCAGATAACTCAGAGCTGTGTGATCTGAACAAGGCAAACTTATCCACTGAAACAAAAATTCTCCCTAGAGTATTAACAGTATCGTTCCCCATCACTACAATGTTGAAAGAAAGATCCATAGGCATGAGCCTAATAGACTCCCACTTCTGCTGAATTTAAGCCTCTCCACTCCTATAGCTTGCCCCAAGGGGAAGAGGTGGGCCAGGCTCAGGTGTGAGGCCTTTGGGGCAGATGGGGAACACACTCACCTGCAAAGGTTGAAGTGATTTAGCAAAAGGACAAGTCTGATATGGAGATTAATTAAAACTTCAAATCTAAATGAGCAACAAGAGGGACAAAACAGAGAGGAGAGAAAATAGCACAATGGGAACAAATGGAACACAAGTGACAAGCTTTGGAGCACCCAGGTCTCATCTCGCTGTCCTCCAGTGGGAGATCTTTGGGGACTCGAGATAAACTCCAATTTGTAGGGTCGGGGTGGACTTCATCCTCACTGCAGAGTTTCTAAGTATTTTTTTTAACCCATCTCCAACAATAGTCTCTTGCTCAATACAGCCAAAATTGTTTTGACTTCTCTTGAATGTGCTCTGAGTCTGAAATTCTCAGAGAAGTTGAGTATCCTTTTAATGCAAATATCCATATTCCTTGATGCAAAAATTCTGAGCTGCACTCCTGGTTAAGCTTGAAGGTCATAAGAGCAGCATCTACTGTGTGGTCACTAGGTGCCAGGTGCTCTTCAAAACACTTTATACATGTGTCACCTCGTTTATTCCTTGCAATGAATATTCAATGTAGGCCCTGCGTCCATTTTCCAGATGAGGAAAACAGAGCCCAGTAAGATGAAAGAATATACCCAAAATCACTCTGCTGGTTAGAACTGGAGTGGGTTCACTATTCATATGGTTTGAGCCCAGACACTATGGTTCTGTGTTATTAACCACTATATTATTCTGCTTCTATTAATAGGCAGGAAAATCTGTCCTTCAATGGAGAGCTACTCACTGTCTATAGCAATATCTGTCCCGATTCCCAGGGGATCTGATTCTGAATCTATGGAGGCTGACGAAGACCTTCTCCTTGACCAAACTCTAGTTAAGCTTCTCTGAGCTTTTTAAATTAGACCCCATCCTTGGGCATGTCCTTAAGGGTTCACTTTCAGCAAGAATTCTGCTAAGTCAGTTTAGCCAGAAGCCTTCATCCCCCACATGTGATCATCTTGAATATCTGACCAAGTTCCTCATTCCTTCCTGTCCCCCAGGTGGTAACTAACACCCCGGCCTACCTTCAGTGAGAATCCTGCCAGGCCAGTTCAGCCAGAATGCTCCCTTAGCCCAATGCCTCCTCTTAGTAATCTGTTCACTAAACCCTGCCCCTCATTCTCCTTGGCTCTAAATTCCCCCACTTCCTTGTGGTCCTCAGAGTTGAACCCAATCTCTCTCCCCTGCTTAAATACTCCATTGCAATGGTCCCCACCCCTATCTCAATAGAAATGAATAAAGTCTGCCTTCCTATTTTAACATGGGTCATGAATAATTTTTTCTTTAACAGAGCTATTTTGTGATTCTGTAACTTGTAGCTAGCTGACAGCAAAGCAAAATAATTCTTGTCGATAGGCGTACAAATGAATTATGTCCAGTGGAGAGACAAATCTCCCCCATGGTGGGGAAATTAGGTTTGCCTCCATTTGCACATTCATCTCAATATTCCTGATCTAAAAGTGTGTTCTCTCTTTTGAACTGCTTGTTAACACCTTTCCAGTTTCTTCACAGATGAGTTAAACAAAGTATCTCAAAAGTGTTCATTTTCATATCTGTAGGAGAGGCGTGCTTTTATCTTTTTAATAAAACCATCCCTTTTTTGGGTAAAACTATCTTCCAGCACTCTGAATGAGAGTGCTGAAGATATTTCCAAACTGAATAAACAGATTACCCTGATCAAGAAGACAAATACCGGCAGCAAGCTGACCCTGGTTCAGATCTGTTGCACACTAGATGCTAAGCTACAAGAAAGTTATTGATATTGAACACCTCTGTTCTTTCAGCTTCATGTCCAAAATGGAGATAACACTACCTCTTCGGCAGATCTGATGCTGTTTGTAAGAGATAATGCATGGACACACTCACCACAGTGGCTGGAACAGAAAGCTCACTTGAGAAGGACACAGCAGGAGACCTCAAGGTGCTTGTCACTATGGGGGGTGCCTCTAGAAGCAAGCTTCTCAAACTACAATGTGCCTCTGAATCGCCTATGAGATTTACTAAGATGCAGTTCCTGGGTCAGGAGGTCTGGGATCTGGCCCAATAGTCTGCATTCTCAACAAGCCTGCGCTGATGCCAGTCCTACTGGACTGAGCATCACACTTCGAATAAAGTCTTAAAAGAAGCTGATCATGGGTCAACCTGATCATCGATCATCTCCCCTCAGAGCTTTTCCTGATAGCCTAGAGTTAGACTTTCAAGAAATGTAGGACTGTCTTACAGCCAGAAGCAACAGTGGGAAAAACAATGAAACAATTAAAAAAATTACCAGAGTAAAATGAGTTAAGTGACCATGTCACTAACAAGAGTATGTTGCTGCTTTTAGATTTTCAGATGAAAAGCTCAACAGAGGAAATAATACAGGAGGAGATTTATGGTACTGAGAACTTTTTTTTTAAATTTATTTATTTATATGACAGACAGAGATCATAAGTAGGCAGAGAAACAGGCAGAGAGAGGAGCAAGCAGGCTCCCTGCTGAGCAGAGAGCCCGATGCAGGGCTCGATCCCAGGACACTGGGATCCTGACCTGAGCCAAAGACAGAGGCTTTAACCCACTGAGCCACCCAGGTGCCCCGGTACTGAGAATGTTTAACATAATTGCTTTCCTGAGTCCAGATGTAGCGCTCATCTTCCCCGGAGCTCTGCTACAGAGAAACCACACAACTAGCCTCCAGCATCACCAAATCCTCCACTCAGCCCCACCAGCCAGTCAAACACAACCCTCCCATGGGGATTATTCCAGAAAACTGGATGGTAATTGAAGAATATGGCCTTTTCTGAGAAAAGGCCAAAGGACATGAGTTGGTAATGTCTCTAAAATGTTAGTTAAAATCCATGTTGAAGTGTTCATATTAGCTATGCAAGTCTCATCGAAGTTTTTCATCCCAACCCTCTGCCCAAAGAAAGAAAAAAAAAACTTCTCTGTCAACTAAATATTTCCTCAATAAAATGTAGATAAAAATTCAAAGGAGAAAATAACTTTTCTGTATATTCATGCTAAGCCTATAGTGGAGTTTGAGGTAGCCCTATAGCCACTGGATAACTTCTAAGAATTTTTTTTTTTTTTTTTTTGAGAGAGAGACAGGGCTGCCTTGCATGCAGAGGTGGGGAGTGGGATGTGAGGGGAGGGACAGGGGAGAGAGAGAATCTTAAGCAGGCTCCATGCCCAGCAGGGATCCCAACACGGGGCTCCATCTCATGGCCCCAAGATCATGACCTGAGCTGAAATCAAGAGTTTGATGCTTAACCAAATGAGCCATCCAGGCGCCCCTGAATAACCCTTATGAATTCAAAACTATGTAAATATTTGAACCATAACTACAATTTTAAAATAAGCTCAGTCATCAAAGAGTGAAATGATCTTATAACCTGCAAATCCATAGTTCATTTTTATATACTTGTATTTCATACTCATTATCAGAAAAGCATTGGGGTCAAGCGCTGGAAAGATGATTTCATGCAATCATCTTTAAAAAACAAGATGAACAAAGTTAACAGGGCGGTGCGATAGTTTCTGATCATCAGAGCAAGGAAAAGTCAAAGCAATGCAGACTGCTGCTAAGACCAGGAGCCAGTGTGGAAAAGCTGCCTAATCAATGTGGAAGCTCCAGGGAAATTATATACTATTAAAATATAAACAATCCAAAAGCTAGGCATTGAGCACATTTGAGTAGTGAGCAAAATCCCAATTTACTTAACATTTCTGAGTAGTGGACGGTGATCTATCCCATAAAGGCTGTTTGCGTTTACATCTGGAATTGAGGTTAGCATCACTAGAACGAAAATCAGGGCAAAGAATCTGTTATGAATCATGCCTAAACATTTGGGGAGGGGGCAACTTGAGTATGAAATAAAATGATATGTCATAATAAAATAAAAGGAGCCAGTGGAACATTTCCTCTCACTGTGGCAATTTTATAAATGGGAAATGAGGCAAAAGGTTCTGTCACAGAATAATGATGATTTTCAAAATTCTGAGGCTACTTCATTCAGTTTAACAGGAAGTATCTCAGATATTCCTTACCCGTGAAGCCTTTTCTCTATGACCCATGTTTTGTAAGACAGTGATGAAAAAATGATAAACTAGAATTTGTTCAAAAAGCAACTTCTAGGGGCGCCTGAGTGGCTCTGGGTTAAGCCTCTGCCTTCGGCTCAGGTCATGATTCCAGGGTCCTGGGATCAAGGCCAGCATCAGGCTCTCTGCTCAGCAGGGAGCCTGCTTACCCCCCATCTCTCTTTCTGCTGCCCCTGCCTACTTGTGATCTCTATGTCAAATAAATAAATAAAATCTAAATTAAAAAAAAAACAACTTCTAGAATTTGCCCTTGCTTCACTGTTAAACATTTCTACACCTGCCTTGACATGATTGTGTCCTCCTCATCCCTTAGGGCCCCCCTTTAATAAATCTGAACAAATAGGCAAATGGATAAATGATAACCAAACCTAAGGCAGTACAAAACTATAACTCATTCAGTGGGGGGGGGGGGGGGAAGATTTTGGAGTCATTCAGCCTGAAAGGACAGAGAAAATTCTAGAAACAAATAAATTAATAGGAAGAATTAGAACTAAAAGGGTGTTCTGATTAACCCCCAGCTAATTCTAAGATTTAATTACCCAGGGGTGCCTGGGTAGCTTGGTTGATTGGGTCTCTGCCTTCCGCTCAAGTCATGATCCCAGGCTCTGGGATCGAGTCCTGCATCTGGCTCCTTGCTCAGCGGGGAGCCTTCTTCTCCCTCCATCTGCCACTCTCCCCTGCTTGTGCGCGCTCTCTCTCTCTCTCTCTGACAAATAAATAAATAAAATCTTCAAAAAATGATTTAATTATCCAGAAGAACCCATTCCCTGTTCATTTTATTTGAGATTTTACTGTATTTAAAATGATGTTGTCCAAATGTCCTTATTCATACTGAACGAAAGTATAAGAGAATTGAATAACTGAATTGACTGAACTTAGGTAAACCGTAATTAGGAAGTGTTAGGAGAGTATCCTAAGAGACCTATCCATCTCAAAATGGAGTGATATAATTACAGATGAAATTCAACAAGGACACAGCACAACATAATAATCCTTGAAAAGATGAAACACAATTACTAGAATGGGGTGTTGGGTTCTGAGCAGCACAGTGAATCACGTCTCGTATCATGCAACTCCAGAGCAATAACCCTACTCAACACAACTTAATTCCTGATTACATTAAAGGCTATTAATCTCCTATCTGCCAGTCTCAATTTCCTATCTGATCAAACGTCCTGCTGTTATTTCACTTAAAATTTGGAATAATCTGATTCTAGTTCAATCAGAGTTCCTGTGTCTGGTTATGGATTGTTTTTGTTGTTTGTCTGGATGTTTGCTTTTTCCTTTGCTCTGTCATGTTGGAACTTCGCAAACCCCCTGTGCTCTCTTGGGACAGGACCTCTTTCCCTGGATGCCTGAAGTTCTCCTTGAAAATGCCTTTCCTCTGCAGGATATCCCTTCCTGCTCTTTAACTAATTACTAGTCCCATTTCCTGTTCATCTGAAAAACTAGTCTCTGGGAGTGGGGTCATAGACAGTAATGAGTTCTAATGAGTTTTTAATATATTGCACTTCAAATGAACATATTTGCATTAAAAAAAGATGCTTTTAAGATGTTTTTCTGTCCTCCTGTACAGCCCCATTTGCAAAGAAAGCTCCCCTCTGGTCTAGGCTGAGTACTGAGATCACTTTGTGCCTTTGGGGGTGCTCCTGCCCTTAGGCTTCTGCAGTCCCTGCCCATATCTACCCAGTCCCAACTTCCCATTCCATTCCCATTGGATAGATCTGCCTTTTTCAGTTTTCACCCTGGGGATCTCTCTCGGCTATGCAGAGCAATCACTGTGACTACCCTCCTGTCACTGATACCTGGCTCCGATTGCCTTGGACAACACTTGCCTTCACCCTACCCCCAGCTCTGCCTTAACAGAGCCACAACCTATTCCACCAATCCAACACTGGCCAAGCCAGCCCCAGCCCCTCTTGACTGGGGCTCAGAGAAATTCGCAATCCAACCAAAGTAGGGAGTCGGGCTCCGAAACAGCCCCAAATGTTGGACAAATGTTGGGCATAGAGGAACTCAAGCCATGCCATGGGAACCCCTGTTCTACATTAAGTGTCAAGCAATAGGCCTGATAAGGTCATGTGCGGGGATGACCCTGGGTGGAGACCAGTTTGCATGAAATCCCTCACGTGAGTTTAGGGGATCAGATCCATCCACGGCTCCATCAGAATGGCTGCATCAGTCTGAAACTGCCTGTTCCTAATACACAGGCCTTTTAGGTACTTTGTCTGTAAGAGCTTTACAGGAATGGGTCTGTAATCAATGGAAGTACATATCAACATAGGGGAATCAAGGAGAAGTGGAGATAAAGGCACACACAGTGCGAGCATTTTGTTATCGAACACACCTCTTTTTCAATTCTATCAAAAATGGAATATGTTCTATCTATTCTCATCATTGAATGCATTTTTTTAGAATTCAGAAATACAATATTCAGAATGATTACTTTTATTACAGCTGTGGGTTTTTCCTAGGCAATAAATGATTCCATCTAATTCAACTGCTTATTATCTTCTTTTTTCTCAACTCTTGTATTTCTTTCCCAGTAATAACATATATTTTCTCAACTTTTAAAATCTCTTTATTAGACACAATTGAATGTAATTTGGGATTTACAAGTCTTATCACATTCTGATTCTGCCTGAGTAATTCTGAACACAAAAAGTACAGACTGCATGTAATTTCTTCAGAGTTCCTGTAACACTCTGCTTGAGATTTGTGAAATAAAAATTATGGTACTTTGACCATCTTTTCCATCTAGTCATTGCTGGCATCTGGAAAACACCAGAAGCAGGACTTGTCCGATGTCCAACTCTGAAACTTCGCCCTTACGGGGTTGTTTGAAATGGAAATACCATTTCCCCAAGGGGGTTGGCCAAAGAGCTACAACAAAGCAGAACGAGTCCTTTTTGATGCAATTATTCAGCCATTCATAAATCTATTTTATGTGCTATCCTTTACATATTATGACTTTGTTCCTGGTGTCAGCTATACTGGAATGCCTTACGGAAATCAAGATACATTATATCTACTGCGTTATTTTAGTTTACTGGGCTGATACCTCAACTTAAAGTTTGCCAAGCATTTCCATTTGATACTCAGAATAATCCTGTGAAGTGAGGACCTCCATCACCAGTCTCATATACCAAATATGATTTCTTAGTGCCTATTTAGACCTTCTATGTGTCCAGGTCATCGATGCTAGCATTCTCCCTGCAGTAATTCTTTAATTGTACAGAGACTTCCCTCCAATGCACACCCCTGCTTTCGTTTCTTTCTGTTCCCAGGGCATGCCCTCCAAATTATCCTGAATCTCCCTTGCCCCTCTCTCCACATTGCCCTTGCCCAGAAAATTCAGAGCTCTGAAAATACCCAACCTCTGCCATCTGGGCCTACCCTCAACTGGCCAAATACTGTTGGAGAAGAAGCATACACTTCTGCTGAATGACTGTGCTTTAAATTCGGCTCTACAGACTCCAAATGGGCATTTAATGATACCTGGAAATCCTCCTGTCTCCCGAATGGATTTCAATCTCTCTCCCAGTCATTCCTTCATTTCTCCTCTTCTCTGCTCCCACCTCCCTTACCCCCCACTTCTACCCTTCCATCAGCGGAGGGCCTTACCTCATACTTTACTAAGCGAACAGAAGCCCACGGAGGGCAATGTGTTCCTACACCTTCCACTACATCTAAAACCTCTGGGTTTGCTGTGCCTCTCTTAGTCGCTTGGGCCGCAGCACAAAATGCCACATCCTGAGTGGCTTAACCAACAGGCATTTATTTTCTCGCAGTTCCAGAAGCTGAAAGTCCAAGATCACAGTGCCACTGGGTCTGGTTTCTTCTCTATGACCAGTGTCCCTCTCTTCCCCGGGGCCATTGTTGTAAGCATTCAAAGGTGCTCCTCCCTGACTCCCCATCCTCCTCCATATCCCTTCAAAACAGTTCTCTGAAGCACTATCAAAATCACTGTCTCCCCCTTAACAATTTTCTCACTCATCACACAACTCAAATCTGCTTGCCTCCAAAAAGCTCCTCAACATGCTCCAAATTCAATGGGTGCTGCTTCTTATTTTACTCAATCTTCCAGCAACATGTGATCCAGGGCACCACTTTCTTCCTGAAAATTCTCTTCTCACTGGAGCCATGACGGCATACTCTCCTGGGTCTTTCTGCTTGCTTCGACTCCTCTTTCAAACCTCTAGATCTGGGAACGCCCTAGAATTTGCTCCCGTATCTTCTGGCATCATCTTTGCTTCTCTGGCTATTTCCAGTGCTAAGTGATCTCACCCTGTTTCCCAGCTTTGCCTCTCTCTCTGGTGGTGATATCCAAATTTATATGTGCAGCTCTGACCTCCCCCCTGATCTCCAGACTCATTCATACTGTCCAAGCACCTATGTGACAGCTCCTCTTGGATGCCTAATAGTCTTGTCAAGTCTAGCGTATCCAAAACATAACCCTTGACTTCCTCTCCCTCTTCCAGACCTTCCCATCTCAACGGATGTCAATGAAATGCTCAAACCAAAACTTTCATCATCCTTGACTTCCCCCCCTTCTCTTATCTCTGACATCCAGTCCTTTGGCAAGTCTGCCTCAAATCCATCTACTTCCCTTTATCTCTACTGCTAGCTCTCCAGCCCAAGGCACCCCATCTCTCCCCTGGACTGCTCCCAAAGCATCCCCCCTCATCCTTCTGCTTCCATTGTTGCCCTACTGCCATCCATTCTCTATGCAGCTCCTAGAAGAATCTTTTAAACTAGAGCGTATTATGCTTAGCGAAATAAGTCAACTGGAGAAAAACAACTATCACATGATCTCCCTGATAGGAGGAAGTGGCGATGCAACGGGGGTGGGGGTTAAGGTGGTAGGAAAAGAAAAAATGAAACAAGATGGGATCGGGAGGGAGACAAACCAAAAGAGACTCTTCATGTCATAAAACAAACTGAGGGGGGTGGGGAGGGGAGGGGGGTTGGGAGAGGGTGGTGGGGTTACATTATATGTTTAAATAAAAAAGCTTAAAGGAAAAAAAAATTTAAAAAAATTAAAGACAAAAAAAAAACTTAAATCATACTTTTTGTCTTTGCCTTACACAAAACCACTCTGTGATTTCACTTATCATCAGAACAAAACTCAAAATCATCACTAAGGCTTGCGTCCTATATTATCTGACCGACCAGAAGTCTCTTCCTACTCTCTACTCTGGCGCCTGCTCCCCTTGGCCCCCCACTCTCTATGGTCCATTCTTTCTGTTTCTCAAACAGGCCAAGCTCAGGGTCTACATACCCACCTCTCCCCCTGCCTTGAAAATTCTTTCTCCTCATTCAGGTCTTCACTCAAATGTCAGCCCCTCAAAGTGACTTTTCCTACTTCCTGTCTCAAGGATACCCTCACCTGTCCTCAGCCCTGACTTTCTATTTCCTTCGTACAGCTTATCACCATGAACTCCAGGAGGGCCGAGCTTCGGTCTGTCATGCTCCACTCCCTGCTCTCTCTCCAGCAGAGAGCATATACCTGGTGTATAACGAAAACTCACTGAGAGAATCCTCTCCCTCCTCCAGGTCCTCCAGGATACCAAAGGAAGCCAACAATGCCCTTCCCCATTCCTCCATTTTCCCCCACAACATCTGTCTCCTAAGGAGAGCTATCTCAGCCAAGCTGGTCCTGGGTTCTTTGTATATCAGAGTCAGAGAGTTGACAGAGAATTAATAGGGGAAGATAGAACCTGAAAGGCTTAGGAAGGGAAAGACTTGGAGAAATTGGCTGTCAGTCAAAAATAATAAAGAACAGAGGTCTGAGTGGGGAGGCAGGGGGGAAGAAGCACCGGGAAGGGGGTAAAAAAATCCATGTGGTCTAGACGTAAGAGACGTAAGAGTTCTTTCTACACTTGTCCAGTCTGCGTCTCTGGAAGGCGTGGGAGAGAGAAAACTGAGACAAGAGCTGAGGATTCTGAACTGAATCCCCTTTTATGTGTGTCAAGAGAAAGGAAAATAAAAACATAATTTTTTTTTCACATTGAGTTGTGCTTCCTCAAATACCAGGAGTTGAACTACATGGACCCAAAGGAAAGTTTCTTCCCTTCCAAAGGGAAGAAACTGAGGTTCTGACAGATCATGTGACGTGACCACAGCCGTTCAGGTAACAGTGGCAAAGTGAGGAAGCTCGGGCTGCTCCCTCCGGGCCGGGGTTTCTGTGCCTACATCGCCTCGGTCCCTCCCTAACAAGAGACTCGGTTAACTGCGTGTGTCTCCTTCCTCATCCATAGTGTGGCCTCCTTTTGTTACCACCTTCCCTCTCAATGCTCCCCATGATTTAAGAATTTAAGTCACGCTCTCCCATTCATGGTTCCAAAATATCTTTATCCCCCCTCCAAATATCAAAATAGTGTTTGTTCCAGTTTTCGCTTTCTATCACCTCTCGTCTTCTCTGTAATTCCTGAATCATGACCAGTAGCAGGTCTCCCATTCCACGTGTAAGGAACACTTCGTTCCTGGCCAACAGTCTGCCTACCTCCGGAGAAGGGAATTATTGAAAGCATCAAGGTGATCTTGGACCAGCTCTTCACCTGTCCTGGTTCCCACTCTTCTTTATCATGACATGTTTCCTACTGGAAGATCATTGTTCTTGAAAGAAGTGGGAAATAACAGTGGAATAGAGCAGTTCTTTCCCCGCCTTCAGGGAACACTATGCAGTTGGCCCCAAGCACGAAGTATATCCCTTTCTCTTTTTTGCTGGGAATATGGTTATGCAAACACATCAGAGGTCATCAGAGGTCACTGTCCTCCAGCCTTCTCAGGACCTTGCCCGACTTGTGGGATGTCCTGGCTTCATCCCCCCCACCCAGCTTTCCTGAATCTGATGCCGTGTTGTCATCCACATGCTAAGCTCACCTCCCAATTCTGTCACTTACATTCACACCTTCAGAATTATTTTTTTTAATAGCTTTCCCATACAGCACCCCTTAGACAGACACAGGCATGAGGTGGTAAAATGATAACTGTGATATAATTTTTTTTAATTATTATGTCAAAGACCGAGAACTCTGAAAACCTTTATGAAAGAGAGAACAGGCTTTTCGATGATGGTGAAGTCACCAGAATGTCAACGCCACTGGTGATCATCCCTAGAACTCCCTCAGAAGATCACCCTCAAGAACACGGGTACTCTGATGATTACCTCTCTGAGCCAGTTTAACTGCTTCTATTTTCCAGGGCCGTGAAATTCATGCTCAGGCAGACAGAGGATGCTGTGGGTTCTACACAATCCCTCTTCTGGGATGGCAGTGCTCATCCCTCCAGCTGCTGCGACCGGCGTCTGACCTGGATCCTTCCCTAGAAACCACACTCAGGGAAAGGAGCACCTCCAGCAAGGTCACATGCCCAGGAAGGCAACTAGGACTGATCAGTGCCCTACCCTTCACTTCAGTGCCCAGGGGCCAGCTTGTGGCCAAGGCCTCTGAGGCAACTGCATTAGGACCCAACTCTTCCCAAGACTCCATTCTGCTTCTCTCACTCCCTCCCCCGCGGGGTTCCTGAGAGTACTTCCTCACAGACTCCCTACACACAAATCTCCATCCCAGAGTCTACTTTTTGGGGAACTCAGTGTTCAACAATCCCTGATACACCAGAAATCATGGAGTATGTACTTTAATTCACAGGTGCTTCTAACTGGTATGCAAAAAAAGCACATATAAAAACTGTCTAGTTAACTAGAGCTAAAATGAGCAAGATCCAAGAATTAGAAAGACACAAAGTTAGAATAAATCTTTTCTTAAAAATTATTTTATTTATTATTTGAAAGAGAGAGGGAGAGGGAGCATGAGAAGCAGGAAGGGACAGTGGGAGAGAGGGAGGGACAAGCAGACTCCCCAGTGACCACAGATGCCAATGTGGGGCTCAATCCCAGGACCCTGAGATCACAACCAAAGCTGAAGGCAGACTTTTAACTGACTGAGCCATCCAGGTGCCCAAAGTCAGAACAAGTCTTAAATTGGATTTTATTTCCTTTCTGGGCTATTTTCCATAGGTATGACTGCCAGAATGTAAAACGAAAGAAAACAAAACAAAATAACCACTTAGGAAGAAAGTTTACATTTCAAATGATCAACTATCCTAGGGGCACCTGAATGGCTCAGTCAGTTAAGCATTTGACTCTTGGTTTCAGCTCAGGTCAAGATCACAGGGTCATAGGATCAAGCCCCATGTTGGGCTCCACACTCAGCACAGGGTCTGCTTGAGATTCTCTCTCTCCCTCTCCCTCTGCCTGTTCCCCCACTCATGCTCACACACATTCTCTCTCTCTCTCTCAAATAAATAAATCTTAAAGAAAAAAGAACAGTCAACTTACTAAAACTTTTGTGAATTATCATTTTTAACCTCCAGTCTGTGCTCTGGGTTATCATTTTCCCCCACAAGTAGTGGATTAAGAGTTTTTTTACAGGCCAGAATTTAGGCAGTCAGGAGCAATTGTCCAGGTCCAGAAAGACGAATTTCGATATCACTTTTCGTCTTCCTACGACACTGATCTCCTCTTTACCAAATGGCAGCCAACAGCTACTTTCACCATTAGCAGTAGATTATGTGCTCCGTGGCAAACACAGCCTTCAATAATTCTGCTCCTCCCTTACCACCGTCCCCGGGCTCAAGGGAAAATGCATTGATATCATTATGGCTCTCGACACATTGATTAATCAGGTAATACACATTCTAAACACTTAGTGAAATGGACTGTGAAAAAACTATCTTACTGACTCTCAGGGGTGATGATTTATCTTCTCTAACTTCAATGGCAATGTTGTGTCTATGTCTTTGGAATCGGTGGTCCTTAAAAATCATCTGAAAATGCCTGGGCTTTGCAGATCCAACATCGTTTAAAGTTCACCGAATTTGGCCAAAATTTTCAAAACCATTAGACAAACAATACGAAGCATGCTAGGGCACACAGACAGGAATGCTAGAAAATATTAGAAGGTGTTTCATGCTATGGACCAGCTAGGACGACGGACGGTGTTAATTTCCCTTTGAAACACAGCCGATTGGAAAATGATGAAAATCCCTTTCAGCACAACAGGAAATAAGCGCGCACAGAAGCAATTCTTAATAGAATACTGTTGCCATTCATTTGGCAGTACCAGAGCCAAGGAGACACTCGGAGAGTGTTTGGTAACAACAAAGTATGTGCCTGATACATTATGCAGCCAAATTAGCAAGTAATTAGATAGAAATATTGAAACTGCACCAGAGAAGTAGCCATCCCGCAAATTCTAAGCAGAAGCTTGTGAACCACTCTGAATTTACAACGGCTCATTCCTGTTTCCCAAATCCTAATAACCATCTCTCCGGGAAACCTTTTCAAATCTTGCAGAGTGGGTCCCCTTGTTTTATGTTTGCACAGCACCCTATTTCTTTTTTCTTCATATAACTAGATAGTGTCAGATTCTGGGATTAATGATCCCCCCCCCCAACTATGCTGGCAGCTCTATGAGGGCTGGAGACCCTAGGATGGGTTCTCTGTGTGCCTGGTGCTACATATGAACCCTGACAGGTACACCAAGTATCCTTTTTAAATGAACAAATGAGATTATTGACACATCCGTGATTTTTCTCCATTCTCTTTTTGGTTGTTATATGCATTTCCCTAGACAATGTGGCTTTCTCTTCTTTGACCACTCTAATGAGAATACAAGAGGAGGCAGCATCCCTAGGACAATGTGACATTTACAGGAAAAGGACATATTCCTCCTACCCCTTTTCTAGGCACACCAGAACAGATCACTCGTTCAAGGATATTTAGGTACCTGCGATGGGTCCCAAAATACATAAGCAATAATCATTTCTTTTATTTTACTTATTTATTTGACAGAGAGAGAGAGAGAGAGACAGATCACAAACAGGCAGAGAGGCAGGTGGGGGGCGGGGAAGTAGGCACCCTGCTGAGCAGAGATTCCCAATGTGGGGGCTCGATCTCAGGACCCTGGGATCATGACCTGAGCCAAAGGCAGAGGCTTAAACCACAGAGCCACCCAGGCACCCCCATAAGCAATAATCTTAAGGGAAATTGTACATGTTGGTCTAAAGTCATCTTCAGAACAATACTCCATGTATTCTACCAAGTCCTTTATAGAGAGCAGAAACCACAGGGATTGAGTATTATATTATAATCCAAGGTACTAATTAACTCACACCATGTAGCAGGTATTTAAAAATTGTACAATATTGAGGACAGAGATGTAAGCACCTCGCACAGGATTTTGTCCAGTGGTGGTCATTCTCACACTTCTCAGCTCCCGGGTTTCGGGCCACACTCCCTCCATCCGCCCCACCTTGAACAACTCTGACAGCATTTTCCCCAAGTTCTACTTTTGCGCACCCATCACTGTCACAGACACCACATTTCAACCCTGCCTGCACACTCCCCAAACAGTGTGCACGGGTGAAGCCTGTCATCTACTAATGTATTTCAGATTTTGACCTTATTGTCCATTACAGAAGCAGAAAAATGGCATTTCCATTAGAAATTTCCTTAGACATTTCAACAGACCTTAACAGATTTCCTCTCCTTCCATTTATTCATAGTTATTTCAATACCTCCAGTTTTTACTTATAGGTTTGTATTCATCAAACGTGGCTCTTTTTCTTCTGTTTTTCTTTTAGAAAGAAAAAATATCTAAACATCACCAGTGTGGGGCTCTAAAGAACTCCGAAACTAGAGTGAGCACCTGGGAATGAAAGCAGAAGGACTCTCGGAAATTCCACAAGGTACAGATCTGCACGGAAACGCACCCATGGCGGGGCTTGCGTGATTACACGTTTGCTTGGTTGGTGCTCTCAGTGCGGGCTTGCCCAGAAGCAGACCCTGAGACAAGGATTCAGGAGTGAAAAGCCTGCTGGAAAGGGCCTCAGGCAAGACAGGAGGGGAGTGAGCTACTGTGGCAGAAGGCCTGCAATTAAGGCCCCATAATATGTGGGCCTTGAGGTCTGGGGAAAACCAGGAGGGCCTTGAATGGCCAAAGCCTAAGTTCCCCTCCCTCCTCTGATCCCTCAGATCATGGCCCCTGACCAAAGAGGCTTCCCGGTCTTGGAACCAGACACAGTCCCGGTCTATCCCTCAGAAGCGGGCTTCAACTCTCCACCAGCCCACACAATTATGCAAACAAACAAATCACATCCTCCTGCAAGAATCAACGGGCGCCCCTCTCTCTTGATCCTACAAGGTGTGCCTCTCACAGCCCTGTGCTTGCTTCTGTTTCCAAGAGTGATCTCGGTGTGGCTCCCGGTGACAGGCAGTGTCCCACTCCAAGTCTGTGTAACGAATGAACGGCTGTTGGTCTTGATTACCCATGTCAGTGTCACACGTCTGGGCATTTCCAGAACCCTGTGGCAGGAATCCCTCCCTCACCGATGAGGCGAACGGGAGAAAATTCAAACAGATACAGGAGGAAATGTATCTAATAAAATGTGCATTATCAAGCAGGTTACTACTACAGCTCCTGAGTACCCGGGCTAAGCTCCTCTGGAGAGTTCTCTGGGCCTGTGTAGAAACACTGTCCCCATAGCATAAAAGGGCTAAGTCTTGTCAGACACCCGCTGAGGGGGTCGCTGCTGGGAACATTCATTCTCCCACACGTCAGACCTGCTGTAAGCTGGCGAGGAGGCTCAGCCAGCCAGAGAGAGCCCTCAGGCAGAGATGCAGAGCTGAGCAGAGGCGGCTGGTCTGCAAACGGACAGCTGTGAGGCCTGAGGGGACATGGGCAGAGTCCCCCTGCCACCGTGGGGAAGAGTGATGGTCCATCTTGCCAAAAATCCTGCTGGTTCCCAAGTTTTCCCCCCAAATTCACTAATCTGAATATAAAAAGATTCCATCTTTTAGTACCAATAAAGCTCTATGAATGAAAAGAGGATTTTTTTTTAATGATTTATTTATTTGAGAGAGTGCGAGTGAGCAGGGGAAGCGGCAGAAGGAGAGAATATCCAGCAGACTCCACACTGAGCACAGAGCCGACACAGGGCTTGATCTCCGGACCCTGAGATCATGACCTGAGCCAAAATCAAAAGTCGGATGCCTCACTGACTGAGCCACCCAGATGCCCCGGGAAAGTGGATTGTTAATGGAAAAAAAGGAAAATGTTGATGGTTTGATAAAGTATGGTTTCTAGTTCATTTCTCTACCCTCTAGCATTTAGGAATGAGCTATTCCTGGTTGGTGGGTTCTCAGATCTCAGCAGGTATCAAAATCACATGGAAGGTTTGGGCCTCAACTCCAGACTTGAGGCTTGAGAATATAGATTTCTGATCAGCCTCAGGGGTTGCTGATGCTGGTGGTCCCAGGCTGAGGCTCTGCCACCAACGGTCTTCCAGCATGGAGCTAAGGAGACCCATGATTAGTGATAAGGATCCGACAGAGTCAAAATGGCGTCAATGCAGGGCTCCTCAACAGAGGGAGGGACCAGCAAAGCATATGGTTAAATGAAAGAAGAAAAATCAGTAGCTTTGTCTTCGCAGTACTATAATTTGAGCAGAAAAGGAGATTTCCTTGACAGAGATCAAGGTGAAGGAGACAGGTAAGAGCAGGTAAGGATGGCAGCCATGCATGCGTTCACCCAGGTGCTGGTGTACAAGGACATCTTCTCCATGACAGGGTGACAAGGGGTTTCCAAAGGTGAGGATATTGAGATCTGGAGTCAGGATCATTCTTCCCCCAGCAACAAGTGGGCACTTACTTATTGATGAGGGGATGTCTTGCATGTGCTTTTATTCTTTTATCCCTTTAGTCAACAAGAGTCTGGTTTTACCTTTGGAAACAGTCCAGTACCTTGATTTCTTGGAAATCCACTTGCTCAAGAAAAGAGAACCACTCTGACCAGCACTTTACCTTTTCCTCTGAATTCAAGTGCTCAAGATGCTATTACCAGAACAATGATTACTTGAAAAGAAAGAAGAGGTAAACCCTGACATCTCACTATCAGGTGACTTAGGAAAGGCCATCAGTGTTCTCAATGACATGTGAGAGAGCTTACTGATACAAGGCAGAAGGAAGTCTTTCCTCCCCAAAATCCCTACTGAAACTTGGCATTCAGCCCTCAAAGGAAGTTTCTATCAGCATTCCCCAGCCAGGCTCATCACACATGCTTATTGGGTGCCTTCTGTGTGGTATGTAACATGCATTCTACAGGAGCATATTCAGAACGCAGTCTGACAGGTATAAAAGGCTCTTGTGAGGGCCAATGTATCCAAGTAGATCCATCCCACATTTGAAATCCCACAATATCAGATCCTTTCCTTCCTTGTGAGGCACAGGGTCTGGACTTCCAATGACCTATAACACACCTGGGGAGTACCCCACTACTGACCCCGAATCCTACAGAAGCACCTCCATGGAAATTAACACATGACCCTGCTTGCCAAATGATGGATGGCTCCACGCAGAACCACACGGGTATGATGTAGGAAAGGAGGTGGTGGGGGGAGGGTGGGTAGAAAATAGGAGAAGAAGCAGAGACGAATCCACATGAGGGAAGGTGCTTCCATGAAGAACCTGAAAAATGTGTGGAAAACAGTAATGCCAAGAGGTGGTGGGCCCTGGGAGCTGGCGGCAGGAAAGGAAGGCTCTGGAATGGTCTGTTCCACGATCCTGCTTATATACCGAAGGTGAAGTAGCGTGCACGTGTGTATCTTCCTGCTGCCTGTCCCTGTGCAGGCACAGCCAGACACCTTCCAGGAGGTCAGTCTAAAGGAAAGGCAGACCCAAAGAGGAATGGAATGAGCAAGGAGGGTTTTCTCTACACCTGAGAAACAGCCTTCTCCTTGTGTGAGGAGAAGAAACAAGGTCGTTTTGTTTATTGTCAGTGTTTCAAGGCATTGTTTGGACTTGATTTTCAGCTCTATTAACTTTTAGGATTATCCCTAGAACTTTTCCTCACTTCCTTGCTGAGTAACTAAAGCGCTCCGAATGTGCATTTCTTTAAATACTCTAACACAAATACTCCAACAGGTATTCCGGAGACCCCTGTGTCGATAGAGCAAACGGTACCCGGTACCCATTAAATGACAAGCTGGGCCCATCTCCTGGCGGCTGCACCAGCATCCCTGTCCCTTCCCTCCCACTCTGGCCCCCTCATTAGCAGTCATAATGACTGTTTTCTCTCTGGAGTCCAGAGACCGTTATAAATCCTAATACTTCCATTCATTCGTTCCACAAATATTTGTTTTTATTTGTGACACGACACCCGGTAAATGTCGCACATACACAAATGACAGGCAGCCCCGGCTTACACATAGCTCTCTGTCTCCCCAGGGGATGGCAAATAAAGAGCCACTTTGCCAGAGTGTGATAATGAGCTATTCCAGAGAAACACAGAGGGAGCGAGTTAGAATCAGGAGCAAAGGCGGTTGGGAGCGGCCCCGGGGGGAGAGGCAGCTGAGCTAGATCTCTAGAGAAGAGCTAAGGCATGAGACAGGTAGACAAGGGAGTGAAAGAAACAGCACGTGTGAGGGGCTGGAGAGGCAGCAATGAAGGATGGGAAGGCAACTAACAGTGAATGCCAGGAGCAGGACAACCCGAACGCCGGCACTGTGGGAGTCAAGGGAGGCAACCATTCAGAGAAGGAGGGTCCAGTCCGAGGAAACAGGTAATGCGGGGACTAAGCGTCTGTTGGTTATGGTGCAGATAATCTCAGCACAAAGAGTCACAGAGCCTGGGGGGGGGGGGGGCGGAAGTCAGTCCTCAATAACTTGGGAAGGGAGACAGGGTTGAACATAAACACACTACAAGGCTTTTATGGCCTGAGCTGCAACCACTTCCCTGAACCCGCCCACCACCACCTGCTGTGTTGGGGGGGTCATGGTTCCACCAATGTAGTAAGCAGAGGGGGCTGCTGCTGCTGGCTTATAGACAGTATTTGAAAAAAAAAAAGTCTCTCTGCATCCATATTTCATATTCTGAAGTACATCTATTGCCCTTCCAGTTTAGGGCCCCTTACACATTTTTTTTTTCCCTTTAGAGATATATAGATATAGAGATACAGCTGGTTTTTTCCCTTTAGAGATATATACAGAATTACCACCGCTGACCCCACTACCGACACCTCCACATACTCCTCCGTGCTCACTCCACTTTGATCTGGACCTCACATTTTGTGGCGTCTTGTACTTTATTCTGGTACATTCGCCCCTCCTTGTCCAAGTATCCATGCTGTCTTCATAACAGGGTTGCACAAAACCCTTGCTCACTATGACCGAGGGCTCCCCCTTGTGGCAGAGAGTGGATCGACAGCCCCAAAGCTATTTGAGAAGCCCCTCTGCATTCCTCCAGTACTCAGGTGGGAAAACTAGAAAAGTCTCTCTAGACATCCTTATCGCCAGGCTGGGCATGTGACAATTATAGCCCAAAAGATTTAGGCAGAAATCTCTGGGTAGGGATTTTTCTTTCCAAGTGCACAGGCAACGCCTCATTAGGAAAAAGTTCTTTTCCCTCGACCCTTCCCTCTTCCTCCCAATGGCAATGTAGACCATCCAGGGAGCAGCTGCCATTTGCAGACATGAGGGTGAGAACCACACACACAGAGAATGATGGAGAGGACAGATTAAGGAACCTGGGACTCGGATGACCTTGGGGAGCTGCTACACCAGTCTGCTCTGCTACCTAAGGACTCTTGCTAAGCAAGAAGCATAAATCTGTTACTGCTAAAGATGATTTACTCCTATGTGAGTCACTGGTGAAAGCATCCAAAGCAGGCTCTTGGTTGGTGACCACTGTTCTGTGTGGCTCCTTGAAACTGGAGAGCCCTCCCACCTCCATGCTATCTGGAATGATCCACTGTTTGGCAGCTCCAAGTATAAACGAATGAAACTTCACTTCATTGCCTGCCTCTAGCACACCCACAGCTTCTGCCAGGAAGACTTCCTATCGGACACACTGAAGTCTGGATTTGATAGGCTTCTGGATTCTCTTGATTCCTGGGCCAAAAAACCCCACCAAACACACACACACACACATACACACACACACACACATACACACACACACACAATCCACAGAAGGACCAGAAACTTGCCTTGGGAATAGAGTAAGAAAGTATGAAGAAGCATGGGTCACCACATATGCAAAAGTGGGCATATCCCCCCAGCCCAGTGATATAATATTACTGAAGGAGGGAAGGCAGGAGGGAGGGACATGGAAAAGAAAGTCTAATGGGGGCAGTGAAGAGAGGCCTGATTACAGGGGAGCAGCCTGAGAATGCATGAGTGAAGTGTGTGTTGAGATCAAGTACCAGGACACACAAGGGTGGGTGAGATGCCATATGGCTTTCCTTTAGAAATACATATTCCTGGAAGCCAGCCTCAGGGAATCTGGTGCCACAGGTCTGCAGTGGGACCCAGGAATTCTCATTTTTCAATGAGCACCTCAAGTGATAATTAGCATGCGGTTCTCAATTTTTTAAACTCTACTAAAGACTCTAAAATTAGGAGCCAGGGAAGGGAAGACTGGACTGAGAGTTAGAAAAATTTAAGTAGCTTCTCTGGGCCTCCACTATAAAATCACAAATGGTTCTCAAACTCTTTGCCATGGGACTCCCACTTTTTTTTTTTTTTTTACTATGAAGATTTACTACAAATGCTGAATATATCAAATTAATGAAACAGGTATATCTCTGACTGAAGCAGAGTGAGAAACTGAAGCAGAGTGAGAAACCCCAACCCTCACCCTGATCCCCCTCACCCTGTCACATTCTGCTGAGGAAACCTGAGGCTCTCGGCATCTCTGGGCCAAGTGGCCTCCTGAGTTCATTCCAGTGAAGACATGTGACTTAACAGGACGCCACATAAATTATGTGAACTCTTTGTGGTCCTTGTTCTGAAGGTCAAGTGGATTCCATCCCGAGATGGAGGATAAAGAAAAGAAAGTCAGGAGCATCTATCTTAAGCCACATCCATAACCTTTACATAAAAGGATTTCTTCACAGTGCTGTTTTAAAGGTATTTTAAGCACATCACTTCAAGGTGTGACCAGAATAATGACACACTCATTTGAAAGTGGTCATTTTAGTAAAGCAATGAACGTTTAAAGGGGGGAGGGGACTGATAACTGTGATTTCTTTTGATTTTTGAAAGAGATAGGCTATCCAGGGCGCAATGAAGAAAGCATAAACAAAACCCACAAGAACAGCAGAGCCCGTGGTAAAAACAGAGGAGGAATTCAGAAAGCTGGTGCTGAGACCCTTTCTGCCATAAAATCATCCCCAAAGGAAGGGGTCTGGCTCAAGTCCCAAGTCGTACACCTGTGTGTCAGGAAAATCATTTCAATTCTTTGTGCCACATTTTCTTCATTTATGAAACAGGAATGAGCTTGTTTATTCCGCTCCCACTCTGGAGGGGCTATTGTTCCAGCCATAAGGGCAACAGGCAAAGATCCCTACCCACAGGAAGATGACCTCCAAGCAAGAGGGACAGGCAAGAATGGCAGGCATGAAGCAGATCTTGGGTCATAAGGAGAATAGTGGTACAGAGAACAAATGGGTGGGGAGAAGGTAACCAGATAGGATAGGAAGTGGACTGAAGAGGGACACCCCAGTGACCTGACAACTCAGAAAAAGGCCTCCATGAAGGAAGGAACAGGTGGATATTTGGGGCGAGGGTTGGTGATCAGTGGTCTGAGGAAAGGCACCAGAGAAAAGGCACGGGTAGATGCAGTGGACAGCTGGGGGAAAGGGAGCAAGAAGGAGACTTGAATGGGATGAAGCCAGAGAGGCAGTGGGGGCAGAGTTGATAATGATCATAGGCCATTGAAAGGACTCTGGGTTTTGCTCCAAGCAAGACAGGAAGTTGCCAGAAGACAGTGATGTGAAGAGGTGTACATTGAGAAGTAAGAACTCAGCTCATCGTTTTGAGAATGTTGAGGCTCCCCTCTAGAAGGACACCAGTTTGAGGGTCATTCCAACAGTCCAGGCGGACAGGTGGGTATGTGCCTTTTCTGCCCCACCGACATGTCACGATGTCATGACTATAAAGATAAGTTTCAAACCACAGCGTGCATTTAAGGCTTATGATTATTACCATTTTATGAACTTTATGCTAAAAACATGCTAGAGGGGAAAAAAAATACAGCCAACAAATCGAGTTTTGTATTATGAGCTTGCAGGTGATGATGAAGATGCACTTTTCAGCTTGTCAAGGAATCTCCACCAGATCAGCGTCCTATCCAGAGCCTGCGTGATGGCCCGAGGAAGCAGATGTGAGGGACTGCGGACAGAGCACAACCCAACCTGCCTGGCTTCACAGGACTCAGGAAACTAACAAACATTCAACATCTGGAAACCAATAAAATCCTCTACCTTTCCTCAATGGGACAACAACACATCCCACAGCAATTTGCCAAACGCGCACCCTTGCCTTACTAACTGCTCAACACCAAAGCAAAAATATCACCAGGGATCGTTAACTTATGCCCAAGTTAGGTGATGTTCTAAGATATATTATTAATAAACAAACAGATTCTAATTAAAGAGATGGCATTTTCACCCATCGGACACATGTCATCACACATTCGTCTAAACCAACAGAGCCCACAGCACCAAGAGGAAACCCTAATATAAACTAGGAACTCTGGGGAATGATAATGTGCCCATGCAGATTCACCAGTTGATAACAAATGTCCCACTGTGGGGGCTGGGGGGTGTTGACAATGGGAAGGCTGCACCTTCCTCTCAATTTTGCTATGAATCTAAAACTGCTCTAAAAAAAGGAAATATTGAAGGGAAAAAAACACACACAAGGAGCCCAAAAAGGAGCTGTAATCACAATCCAGGATGAAGTTCAGCTGTGAGCAATATTTACAAATTGTTGATAATGTGAACTTCATATAGAAGGAATTTAAAAATTAATAAAACTACATTAGGAAGGTGGGCGGGAATGGGATGTGAAGACGCGCGGGCATGTGTTGGTCTTTTGAGATGGGGGATAGAGAATAAGGGGACTAATTCTATTTCTGCCATAAACAGACTTCAACATAAAATTAAATTTAAAAATTCAATTATAAAACTAAACTAAATAAACCTTATAAATCAATTAACTTTTATAAATCAAGAAGTAGAAGCAGAAGCACATTATTAAGAAATATGGAGGTAAATAGAAAAATAGCTAATGGGGTTGAAAGTTATTACTGCAGAGGTGAGAGACAAAAAGGCAGCAATTGCTAATTTTCATTATGTCTCTGAGTCCTAATCAATGACATTTACAGAGGTGCCAGATTCTAACATGAGTCTAAGCTACATACATAACTTTTTAAGAAGAAAATATTTAATAAAACTCTTTGGCTTTTTAACTATTTAATACACTACTTAGAAAACAATGAAAATTGACTTGAAAATAGGACACACTGGCTCTCAAATGATGTCATTTAATTATAAGACTTGTGCTTCTAAATTATCAAGTTCAATGCTTATTGAGCTCACACCACTCGCGATCTGCTACGCCACAGACAGACAGACAGCATGGCATGAGGCAGCATTTGCTTTGAGAGTCCTCCAGTGATACGAGATTCGATGCGGGCCTCACAGATCGGGGATCTCCTCCATGCCGTGCTCTGATTAAACACCGAAGGATAAATGCATGAACTGAGCACATAACAGGATCTCATGTAACCCTCCCACCACCTGGAGAGGCAGGCATAGGCTGTCAGCAAGAAAGTGGGCAAAGGTCCAAGGTCACAGGGTGGTGCTATGGACTAAATACCTGTGTCCCCCCAAAACGCATATGCTGAAGCCGTAACCTGCAATGTGATGGTCTTTGGAGATGGGCCTTTGGGAGATATTTCAGTTTAGATGAGGTCATGCCAGTGGGACCCTGATCTGATGAGGCACTAAGATTAGTGCCCTTATAAGAAAAAATAAAATACCAGAGAGCTCTCTGTCTCCATACCTCTATCGCCAGCTCTGTCTGTCTCTACCTCCCTCTCTTTCTCTCTCTACCATGAGAGCACATGGCAAGAAGGCAGCCTTGACAAGAGCCCAACCATGCTGGCACCCTGATCTTGGACTTCCAGCCTCTAGAACATTAAGAAATAAATGTCTGTCTTATAAACCACCCAGTCTGTGGTATTTTGTTATGGCAGCTTGACCACAGACTGATGGACTGAGCCAAGATGAGAATCTAGGGTTGTCTGACACCACCCTACCTCATAAGCAGCTTCATCTCCTTGCACAAAATAATCCATCACACACACACACACACACACACACACACACATCATTCAGAGCTCCAACCTCTGGGTGGTGACCACTCCCGCACTCCAGAAATATCCTACAGAAATCCACTGACACTTAGCTACTCCCCCCCAGACATCAGCCCTGAGAAGCCAATGGAACTGCACGCACCTTGAGAAAATGTGAGTTTCCAGAACTATGTTAAAATCTGCCACCTCAACCTAGCTGGTGGGATTTTTTTTTCCCATGGAAGTTGCCCTCCCACCTTACAAATAACACACATCAACTCAGGCAAACCTCATTAGATGATTCCTCAGAATGATCGACTTTAACTGGCTCACCGATTTTGTTGAAGTCTCTATGTTGTCAGCAACATACGTGTGTCCCCACGTCCCCGCCAAAATTCCCATGTTGGAGTCCTCACCCCTAGTCCCTCAGGGAATGTTGCCTGACTTGAAGACAAAGCCTTTAAAGACATCATCAGGTTAAAATGGGGCAACTGGGACACAGACATGCACACAGGGAAGACCACAGGAAGACACAGGGAGAAGAGGACCATCCACAAAGCCCAGAAGAGAGGCCTGGAACAGATCCTTCCCTCACAGCCTCAGAAGGTACCAACCCTGCCCACACCTTGATTCAGATGTCTCGCCTCCAAAACTAAATTCAATAAAAATTAATAAGGAAATAAATTTCTGCCTCGCTCAGACTCTTTTCACCCCCCAATTCCACTCAATCACAAAGACTGGAGGATTCAGACTCCTCATGTTCCTCCTTACACTCCCGTCCACCCCCACCACGTGGGTTTTAAGTCAGGCCCAGCCTAACTTCTGGCCGTGATGGCGTCCTAACTGGTTTCACAGCTCTTTCCCTTTCTTTTTTAAAGGTTTGTTTATTTACTTTGAGAGATAGAGAGAGAGAGACAGCATGAGCAGGAGGGGCAGGAGGCGAGGGAGAGAGAAAATCAAGCAGACTCCCTGCTGAGCACAGAGCCCGACATGGGGCTCGATCCCAGGACCCTGACATCATGACTTGAGCAGAAACCAAGAGCCAGCTGCTTAACCGACTGAGCCCCCAGGCGCCCCTTTCGCCTTCCATCCATCATCTACACAGGCGTTGATGTTCACAACAGACCCTGTCTGCATGGAAACAGACACCGGGCGCTCGGTGCCGGGCACGGCACCCACCATGCAGACACCCGCTCAACCTGGTCACCACGTCTGGTGTCCCTGGGTGAAGGGGCAAGGGCAGGGGCAGCCGCTCTCTCACTACCGTCCTAGTGGGTGTGGCCTTCTGGGCCGAACCTCAGTCCTGCTTGACCACCCCCGACTGGGCTTTCCAAATTACAAAGCTTAGCACATCGCTCCTGCCGAAAGCCCTTCAGTGGGTCCCTGGTACTGTGTTACCTGGAGAAGGGTACACCTTTTCTCGGCAGTCACCTGTCCAGCTTCCTCCACTCATATCCCAGGCTCCAGACACTTTGAACAGAGTCTTGGCTTCACAAGCCCATCCTGTCCATATGTTTCCGAGCCTTTGTATACATCGTGAATTCTGCCTCCCTCTGCCTATCACAGAATTTCTACTTCTGCACCCTCCCCTGGGCTGCCCCCTCTGTGCTGGACACGTTTCCATGACAACACTTGCACTGGCCGGTCATCATGGGTGCCTGTTGCTCCCTCTCTAGGTAGGCTGGGGACTCCCTGGGAGCAGTGACGGATGCTTCTTCGGGACTGTCACCGATCCAGGACTTCTGGCTGACAAGAGCAGGGCCTCAGAAAATGCCTGGAGATTACAGGATTGATGTGCTTGGCCGAAAACACTGAGCTGAACTTCACAACCGCCTCCCTAAGGAAAGAAGGCGGTTTCTACTCAAATCAAATTAGGCACCACCTTGCATACCCACCGTCTTGGCACCCAGCTCAGAGATAAGAGCACAGGTTTCCCGCAGCATAAATATCCACTGAACGGATGAACGAAGCCATTAATAACCTTTGACTGTGTGCCGGGATCGGTACTGCTGGGAAGAATATTTGTAAAAGTAAAGAAAATCACTTTTTTGAATGAATCAGGATAAAATTGTTTAGATACAGATATATTTCTTCCTTAGGGGACTTGCTCTTAGTGGAATTCTTGGTGAGTGCGGTGGATGTGTGTTTGTGTTTCTTGGGCCTTCCCCAACATGCAGTAAATACAATGTCCCCAAACCTGGCCCATGGAGTGGGAATAAAGAAAACGCGGGCCTCCGCGGGGAGGACACGTGCATGCGCACGCGTCCACTGTGCACCCGCGTGTGCTTTCAGTAAAGCTGGGGAGAGCTAAGCTGTGTGCACTGGTTAGTTCCAGCTTGGGCAAAGGAAATAATGGGGTCTCAGTGCACTTCCTCGGGCCTGGTCTGTGGTTTGCACATATGCTGAGAGGACGACTTTCCGTAGGTGGGTCTCCGCAGGCAGCCTCAGCCCTAGAGGACGGGCACACAGACCGCTGGCCCATGGATGGGGGCAGCTCGGCTCCAGCCCCACCATGAACGCTCCAGGCTAGGCAAAGCTCTCCAGGGAACTGTTTCCAAGAATCAGCGCAGGGACGTGGGGCTCCGCAGGAGGCCCTGAGGCCTCCCTCTCCAGGCAGGGTATCCTCAGCATCCTCCTAGCTCCTGGACATCTGACTTCACCAAGTCTGACTCTGTGGTCTAAAAGAATTCAAAGCTGTCCCCTGGGCTGGTCCCCTGCCTGCCAGAGCTGTGTCGGCTCTGTGACTCTCCCACTGCATGTCCCCGAGGCCGTCCATTCTACTAGCAAGTCTCAGTCATGCCTGACCTCTCCCTGCCATTCTCTCCCACCACTCCCTAAATGACTGAAAAGATCACTGCATTAACAGGGACACAATGGGACTGATCCCTGTTTCTCCTCCTGGAGGGCAGCCTTGGAAGTGAGTCAGCTGCCCTTTTCAGCCCAGCGGCCTGGAACACCTGACTAAACCCTCAGGGTCTTGGTTTCTCCTTCTGCACAAAGGAAATAGCAACAGTCCTGCAAAACAGGGCCGCTGTGAGAAATAAGTGAGATCAGACTGACACGGCCAAGGCCCGCCCAGGCTAACAGCCCCCTAGCTGCCAAAGGGCCTGGATCTTGCTGAGGTTGACCCTAGGCATCACAGGAACCCACCTTTGGGTGATTACTCTCCATCTTAAATAAACAGCATTTCAAAGCTGACTTGAACTGTGTAGAAAACATGAAAAAAATGTAGGAAATCTATATGTTAAGGGATAACCTGTCACATTTTGTCTACTCTTCCCCCTCACAGTACCGTCGATAGCTATGTAGACTGCCTAAGAAGCCTTTTTAAGTTTGGTGCTTTTCAGAAATACTTAAGCCCTGTGTATATCCCAATAACACAGCACTTACATCCTTCAGCCTCGTATATTTAACCCCCCCCCCACAAATGCACACACACTACATAAGCTTACACAGCTCACAGAGGTCACACACATGTTATCTCCTCACAAAATTTCCTGCGCCTAAAACATTCAAGGGCACAATTCAATGATACTTAGTGACTTTACACATTATATAGTTGTATCACAGCCAAGTTTTAGGATATTTTCTATCACCCCAAAGAGATCTTCTTTCTTAATTTCTACCCCACCCCCACTCCCGCGGGCATCCACTGATCTGCTGTTGACCTCTGTCTCATATAGTAGTTTGTGTCTGGCTTCTCTCACTCAGCATAATGTTTTCTTCGGTGTTGCCAGGTGTTCCTATTTCATGCTTTTTTGTTACTAAATAGCGTTTCACGTATAGATACACTACGTTTGGTTTATCCACTCACTAGCTGGCCAATGTCTGAATTGTTTCCATTGTCTGGATATTATAAATAATGTTGCTGTAAACATTCACATACAAATGATTTACATGGACACATGTTTTTATTTATCTTGGGGTAGACATCTAGGAGCAAAAGGCCTCTGGGGCATATGACAAGTTTACGCTTCACTCTGAGGAACCTTCGAACACTTTTCCCAAGTACGTACACTTGGACTTCGGTTGATGATTGATTTTGTGCCAGCAACCTCTCAGACTCCCACCTGTGTCTTGCACAAGCCCAACAGCTTTGTGCCCCACCACCTCCACCCCAGTGTATCCGAGGCGGTAAACAGTGAAACAGAACCATCACCATATGAGCTGAAGCTCCCCTCCTGAGGGAAAATTCTTAACTAGAACACAGCACCAAATATCCTCCCAGCTCTTCCTGCCCTTGCATTGCTATAAAGATGCCGGTCTTTAGAGCTGCAGAGAGACTTACACTTGGCGCACGGAAGCTAAAACCAAAATGTTCACCAGCGCCAAGTGCTTTACCTCCTTACCTCCTAAGGATCACAAGGAAACGAATGAGCTCTTGAGCCAACATAAAGATCATCAGCAAAGATTATGAATCCTCCTTCATTCTCAAGCATTTTAACAAATGTCCAAGAGTGAAAAATCCCAACAAGTTAGACCGAGACTCCTTAGGCAGGAAAACTGATAAATATCATCAAGGGGATGATAACATTATGGGAGGTAGACCCTTGGAGTGACTGATATAGTTAATATATTTGATTCTGTCCCCATTTCTCCAGCATCACAGCTACCTTTGGATTCACCGCTGAGGTGTCCCGATGTCCCTTCACTAAATTACCAAGGGGTTATGCCATCTCCACAACATTTATGCAGATAGCATCTTCAAAGACAGCTCTGTTCTGAAGCACCTAGATCTGGCTTCATACTGACAACATCTTACTGAGGGAAGAGACTCATGAAGCTACTGCGCAAGACATCGGAATTGTGATCCACACTCAGACTGACTGCAGTTAGGTCACCGCATCCCAAAAAATGCAAGGTCTCACTACCTCAGTTGGACCTAGGGGCATTATCTGCCCCCCCCAAAGACCACGCCATACCAGATCTAGTCAATAACCCTATTCCAGCACTCTCAAACAAGCCCAACATCTACTTGCCTACTTAGCTTCTAGAAGCAATTATCTTCCCCACCTAAACTTTTCATTAAAACCTATTAAGGTGATCACAAGAAAATCAGCTGAATTTGAGTGGTGGTCACCCCAACAACTGGCCCTGGAAGCCACCCCAAATGTCATCCAACTAAGAATGCCACTAGTCCCATCTGGTGATTCCTTTACTGTGGAATCCCTAGCCCCTAATTCTCACATTTTCTGGAATCTCCTTGCCCAGGTCCATGCATCCAAGAAAGATTGCCCCTTTCCTGGTCTTCATGGCCATTTGCAGGTTTTCAAGTCCAGGAGAAAGGGAATCCATTTCTTTTATGGACCACAGCACCACCACTGCATGAGATGAAACCCACTGCACAGTTGTGTCTTTCCATCTCATTACCAAGACACAGCTGATAAAGGATAGGTCCCAAAAGTTGGCCACTTTGGCCACTACAGGATTCCCTCAACAAAATGTTCCTTATTCATATTTTTACAGACTCTTGGGTAGTAGCTAATGGCCCCACTGTTTGGTCTCATCAATGGGCACAAAATACATTTCACATTCAGGATTGTTCCCTGTGAGGCCTTCCACATTGGGAATACTTCTTCTCATACCTCGTATGTTACATTTCAAGTCTCCCATGTCTCAGCTAATAGAAAAGGTCCCATGGAGAAGGCTCCTTATAATGCTTTAGCTGACCAGCTAGCTCACATTTCTTCTGGAAATTCATATAGCACACCCATTCCCTTGGCCCGGTGTGGCCTTTCAACTCTTAAACATGAGGCTGAATGCCATGGCATCTCCATATCACTGGTTTTAGCTGAACCCCTAACCCCTAACCTCCCAAAGTGTTTCTTGTGCCCTATTTTGTCCAGGCATCATGGCCAATGAGGATTTAACAAGAAGCAAATTCCCCTCCACTCATTAGCAATTAATTTCATTGGGCTGTTGTCCTAATCTGCACAAATTGTGCACAAATTTGTGCCTAACCAGGCACAAATCCAAGTGCCCTCACAATGATGAATAATTCTGTGGGTTTACTTTGGGCTTATTCTTTTTAACATGCTACTGCTGTCACCAAAACTCTGTTAGTTCCCTTTGGGTCCCCACAAAGGATCCACTCTGATTGGGATATACACCATTCAATGTAGGCGTGGGTCTTACAACAAGGCATTACTGGAAATTTCCTCTTTCCTATTGTCCACAGTCAATAGCCCCAATTAAAGTCCTGATAAAGAGACAAAATGAGGTCAAACATTTTTTTCCAGATGCTTATTAGCCATCTCTATATCTTCTTTTATAAAATGTCTATTCCCATCTTCTGCCCATTTTAAATTGGTTTGCTTGTCTTCTTGTTATTGAATTGTAAAAGTTCTTCATATATTCTGAATACAACTCTTTTGCTAAATATATACTTCACAAATATTCTCTCCTAGTCTGTGACTCATCTTTTCATATCTCAGTGGTGTATGTGGAAGCAGAAAAGTTTTTAATTTTGATAAAGTATAATTTATCTATTTTTCCTCTATCAATTACACATTTCATGTTGTAATGTATAATCCATTTTTCCTGATCCAAGGCCATGAAAATTTTCTGTTTCCTTCTAAGAGGCTTATAGTTTTACCTCTTAAGTCTATGACCCCTGTTGAGATAATTTTTTGTGTATGGTGTGAGGTGAGAATCTAAACTTTTCTTTTTACATGTAGAGATCAATTACACATAGAAACTGTCCTCACTTTACCATCTGGAAGCCCCACCTCCAAATCTGTAAATTAAGTAAGTTTCATTTTACACCATTTGTCATGCTGAATAGAATTACACTTATTTAAAAACAAACTTATGTGAAAGTTCCATACCTGAAACTATCCCCAAACAGCAGCTCTGTTCTGATTTTTATTCTTTTCAGAGCAAAGATGATATAAAACAATCTTTTAAATGGGATACCTGTCTCACTTTCAACCACTCTTACAGAAAAGGGAGGAAATCTTACACTGTTCAAAATTTTGTAAAATCCAGATTTTTTTTCTGATTGTTAAAACTTTTTCTAAGAAACCAGTCCACAGTTTATATTCATTTCTACTTAACATACCAAATAATAAAATTTCTTATATTGAAACCTCCTAGTTTACAGCCTTGGCTTAAAAGGATCTTTCCAGGGCACCTGGGTGGCTTAGTTGTTAAGCATCTGCGTTTGGCTCCGGTCATGATCCCAGAGTCCTAGGATCAAGCCCCGAATTGGGCTCCCTCCTCTTTAAGACACCTGCTTCTCCCTCTTCCATTCCCACCTGTTTGGGTTCCTTCTCTTGCTGTGTCTCTCTCTGTCAAATAAATAAAATTAAAAAAAAAAAAAAAGATCTTCCAGCAAAAGCCCAGTATAAACCTGAGTAATGCTGAATTTTTGCTTTGAACATGCATTTTTAAAAATCATTATATATTGAAATGTACATTTCTATAAAAAGTTTCCAATGCTCTGTGGCTTTACAAAGAGTTTTCAAAGCCCCACAAAAGCAGAGGTTCTAAGATGGACTATAGAAATATGTGATTACTAATATGTAAATTTTTATTAGAAAAAAACTTTTCTGAGTACAAATATCATTAGGCAATGCCTGTTTATTAAAATTCTACGTTAATGTCAATTTTCCCTTTAAGAAATGACTATAGATCTGAGTTTTTAATCCTCAAGGCTCAATCCATCCTCCTCTAATCAAAAAACTTTATTTTATCTACTTACACACAAACGCACAACTGTAAAATTAAGTTTTATCACGATATTTTACCATGTAAAACTCACTATGTGTCTCACAATGCAATATGATAAAGTATACACGCCCCCAAACCTAATACTGTTATTTAGACAGGGCAGGAAGACTCAAATCACAACACGTTGGGCTTTCAGATTATGGTGGGGGATACCATGGTGAAAGAAACAGACAAAACACAGACCCAGCTGAATTTCAGTCCGTTGTATGAGTAATATTCTCAGACAAGAAAACATGAGTATTTTGATAACCCCAAAATGAATGGGGACTGTTGGATGGATTGCCCAATCAAAAACACAAAAATCTGTCCACAAACTTAATGTGCAAATAGCAAAGCTATGCTGACAAATATAAACATATAAAATATGAGTGGTTTCCCTAAAATAATAAAGTAGCAAATACATTATAAAATACATACAAAAGCATTAAAAGGTACATTCCAAACACAAAGCATTGGGATCGCACATTATATCCCACAGAGTAAATGATGAGATATAATCTCGTGGAGAACACAGCTGACCTAGGGTGCTTGGGTGGCTCGGTCGGTTAAGCATCTGCCTTCAGCTCGGATCATGAGTCCATCAGGCTCCCTGTTTGGTGGATAATCTGCTTCTCCCTCTCCCACTGCTTACGTGCTCTCTCTTTCTCTCTCTCTCTCTCTCTCTCACTCACTCTCTTTCAAATAAATAAATAAAAACCTTACAGAAAAAAAATACGGCTGACCCGTGAACCACAGAAGGGTTGGGGCACCAACCCGTGTCCTCAAAAATCCATGTATAACTTTGACTCTCCAAAAACATAATTACTAATAGCCTACTGTTGATCAGAAGTCTTATGGGTAACAGTCAAGTAACAAATGTTTTGCATATATATTCTATACTCTGCAACAATTAACAAAGGGAAACTGCACCAGAATGAAGAAAGGAGGAGGGGCTCTCAAGCCCTACCACTGGCCCTCAATTGCACCCCCCAAGAAGAGATGAACCTTGCCCTTGGATACCACTTTACTAGGTGGCTGGGGGAAGACTGGCTTAACTCCTCCCACTGGCAACAGCCCAGCCAATGAGAGACCATCAAAACATAGCCAATGAAAAGCCACTATACTTCCAGCTCCCAGTTTACTCCAATGGGCTTTTTCGTTTATAAACAGCATTGCCAACTTTACCCCCTCCTCTACGAAAGGGCATTCTTCCCCTTTGTTCGGCGGACTTGCCTAAGGTTTACCGTGGTTGGTTTGTCCGCCATTGCAATCCTGTGCTATTTCTGAGTAAACCCATTTTTGCTGATAAAATAACCGATGGCTTTAATTTTAAGGTTACCAACTGTATTTTTACAATACAGCACGCTAGAGAGAAGAAAACGTTATTAAGAAAATCATAAGGAAGAGAAAATATATTTACAGCACCATACTGTATTTATCGGGAAAAAAAAAAAAAAACCTGCAGATAAGTGGACTCACACAGTCCAAACCCATGATATTCAAGAATCAACTCACTATATATGACACATTGAATATATGCTCCAGAGGCATTGTGCAAAGGTACCGCTTCATGCCAACTGAGACTCCAGTGAGAGATTTTAATCATTTTCAGAAAGAATGGTCTTTGCAACCTACAACTTCAATTTTCTGGAATACTAGTTTAAAAATTATATGTTGGAGAATCCTAGTGCTTTTACAATAACTTATAACAATAACAAGATAGTGGAAATTGTTTTTACAATAATTTCAAAAGCCCAGGTTATGCCCTGTAAAATTGTCCTTAGAAATAATTACGCCCACGGATATGAATGTTCTCTAGAATTACTGATTATCTTTAGCATGCACAAATCATTCTTCATACTTTGTGACACAAAGTTTTTCAAATCTGTGAATGGGAGCAAATTTTGCCACTCTAAGATATCTCTCTTTGGCATATTGATTATTTTAAGCTGGTAATTTTTAAGAAATGGCAGACTCAGGGGGAGTTCTGAAAACTGAATACAAGTTACCTCTTGGCAAGAGACATTTACGTTTATAAGTGAACTCTCTTTTTTTAAGGGTGTCTCCCTTCCTGTAACAGGAGAAGAGGGATGACTCAATTTCTAGAAACTCTTACCAATAAAGAAGGCAGCAACTTAAATCTCACAACCATGCCCTTGTTTGAGGTGCTTTCCCTCCCCAACCCCGACATCTTTTGTCTTTAGTTGAAGACGGTATTTAAAATATTGGTATCTAGGGGCGCCTTGGTGGCTCAGTGGGTTAAAGCCTCTGCCTTCGGCTCAGGTCATGATCCCAGGGTCCTGGGATCGAGCCCCGCATCGGGCTCTCTGCTCTTCGGAGAGCCTGCTTCCCTTCCTCTCTCTCTGCCTGCCTCTCTGCCTACTTGTGATCTCTCTCTGTCAAAATAAATAAAATAAAATCTTTTAAAAAAAATAAAAATAAAAAAATAAAATATTGATATCTAAAGTGGCTTTGGCCACTTTGGAGTGTTACTCAGTCTTTCTGGGCCTCTGCCCTATACATGCTACCAAACTTTTGCTTTTACCCTGTTAACCTGTTGTATATTGATTTAATTATTTGACCAACCAAAAAATCTAGTCTGGAAGAAAGGAGAACTTTTCCACTGCTCCCTTTGGGGATGCAGACAAGATAGATCCAAGTCTCCTTATAGAAAGCAAGATGGAGTCGCTCCTGTCAAGCAGGATGTAAGCAGCCAAGGGCGTTATGGCTAAGACCAGATATCACGAAACCAACACAGGTTGACAACACCCAGATCTGACAACGAGCAGAACCAGAAGAGGCCTCCAAAGGCCCAAGACTAAGTAAACTCCTTTAAAAGGAGGAGGACTTTTGCAGCCCAGGGTCAGGCTCTCCAGACATGGACCCTTTCACATCTGACCACACTGAAAAGGCAACTGCCACCAAGGCTCTGTCCGATTGATCTCTGAACACAACGGAGATCGTCCGCTGCTCAAACACAGTCCGCAGGAAGCTCTGAGAACTGCCCCAGACCACACCAAGTTCTCGATTAGCTGCGCACTCACGGACTGTCTCCACGTTTGGTTTGTGAAATTCTTACCCCTTGTCGTATGCCTAGAACTGCTCTTTGCTCTGGGTGACATGGGTGAAGCCAAGTTGCATGCACAGTGAAATGGAGTCCTGAACCTGCTTTATGATGATGCTAACCTTGCTTTATGACTGAATCAAGCTGTCGCTGCGGAAAGACACAACTCGTGGATGGGCCTTCGTAGCCGACTCGTGTCACACCTGGCCTCGCTAACTTTCTAAGTGGGGGCAGATAAACCTACTACAGCAATAATCATCTTCTTAATGGTAAAAGCAGCCGTAATCCTGGACATCACTGGGACCCAAGAACACTTTTGTCAAGTTTCCTCATGGCATTCAGCAGCTCTTTCAAGGGATTCTTTGTCCCCCAAAGAGAGGCTGTGGGGACCTCTGCACCCTGAAGCCGCCAAGCAGCTAATATTAGTGGCTCTAAAAAGAATCAGTGCACCTGGCTGAGGAGAAGATATATTTATTTCCTTTTCTTCTCTTGATGTCCCTTCTGCTAGTGGAGGCCTTCCCTCCCTCTATGCCTCCGTCAGCGCCTCATCTCTTGAAACATATGTGCTTCTAACTCCTGAGGGAATCTTCATTCCTACAACCAGGCAGTGAGACTTCTGTTGTTTCACTTTCACCTGATTCCTATCAGCTCAAGGAAACTGTCTGTTAAGGGCACACTGAATTAACACACCAGGCCAGACATCACAATGGAACCACCTCTGCTGTGACACCCATGGGTGAACCGTCCTGCCAGCAGCATGTCACGCCTCCAGCCATGAGAAGAAGAAGCACCCACCTGCTTGTGGAGAGAGGCCTGAAAAGGAAGGTGTAGAGTTGTAGGAGCCTCTAATAGGACATAAAAGTCCACCCCCGACCACCTCTGAGGCGACAGTGGGACAGTGAGACACCATTTTTTCCCTCAACGCTGGATCTCCTCGTCCATCTACTCCGCCAAGCCAGGAAAACGGCAGGACATTTCTGCGTGTCCTTTAGGCCTAGCCTGGCTTTCCCACCCACATGTCCAAGAACCCACAGGAACCCAGCAGGACCTGCAGCCCATGTCTGGGACTGCTCCCCACTCCCCCTAAGTGTGTCCTGCAGCTCTCACTGGACCTCGGGAAAACCAGGACCCCAATGATCCCGATCACAGTGGACACAGAGAACTCCCTACAGGCCTGAGAAAGGGGGGCTCCGATGAAGAAGGAGAAAAAAGAGGCAGAATGCAAGATTTAAAACCTCATTTCAAATTATTTCAGAAACCAGACTCAAAGCAACTTTAAAGCGTACTGAATGTTTAAAATCAGGACACGTACAGTATCCTTACTCCTAAAAGCAGAGGAGGAAAGACACCAAAGTGAAATATATTGTCCTCAATAATACAGTTTGATAGCCTTCACGTATTTGGAGGGTGGGGTGGAGAGGAAAGGAGTAAAAGAGAGAGAAAAGCCACCACTGCAGAGTTATGCTTAGCTATGCCGCCTTTTTACAAGCTCTAGCTCACACTCATCTTGAATTTCCAGAGCTCACAATTATGATCCCATTGTGAATACAGACAACAAGAAAATGTCCAATGAAACATGATTACAACTTTCAGTATAAGACAGTAGAGAGACAACAGCACCTGGTTCTCTCCCTTCCAGACTATTCACATTCTCATGAAAGTACACAGGTCTACACAAGATGACAACCACACATTTAGATGGCGACAGATGACTGCTTCAAAAATGCATCAGATGCAGGGCATCTGGAAAGTCATATGGAACCCCATGGAGAGATTACCAGCAGCTGATAAGGCAGTGCGTCCAGAGAGGAAAAAAAATTAGGGTGGCTTTGACCTTCCTCCCACTGTCTGCCTTTCTTTACCTGAGCAGAAAGCACCTGCCCCAACCAGAAAGGCAGGTGGCTGTCGCCACACAGGAGGGACCTACTTCCCGAAGCAGCAGAGGCTGTCTGGGTGCTGCTGAGCCAACTCTTCATTCATGGCTCCCTTTCTGTATTCTCCGGAGATTCTATCTATGCAGAGTATGTTACGTTATGTTATGTTATGTCATGTTATATTGTAAAACACTGAAGCAAGGTAAAGGGGCAGGAAAGGGCATCGGTCCTCATGCCCTGGCATGTAAAGGGGGCGGCAGCTATGGGGAGAGCCCCGGGGCCTCAGCCCTGGGTTTTAGGTGACATTTGGCAGTCACCAAGTCATTCAGTTGGCCGAATTGGACAACCCAGAAATACATGGCATTTCTGGCACTCATGAGATAGACATGTGGGAGCAAGAGACAGATCTGAGGTCTGGTCTTCACAAACTCAAATTAGTAAATTTTATGTTACCTATAGTTCACCACAATTTTTTAAATTCTAATTTTAGAAATTCAGGTATTTGTTGATGGGATTCATGACTCAGCCTCTCCTCTGGTGTGTGCTCTAAGAAGGGGAACGTTTCAGCCCCTGGTGGGAGCCCCCAAGAAGTGTCTGATGTGCACAAGGCTAGAGAGATGCCTCCTCCTTTAGAGGTATCTAAATTTAAAAGCTTTAAAAAAAAACACATAAACATGTTAAAAGATTCTCTAACTGGATCACTCTGCGTTACAGGATCTTTGTCCCCTTAGTGCCCACGGTTCTTGGTCGTGCCACTTCGAAGAATGAAGGGGTAGACCAAAGAGTGATGGGCACCAAGGTGAAGTTTACTGAGCAAGAGTACAAGGCTCCTGGAGAGGGAGGGGGTCCTGAGAGGGTTGGTCTCAATATGTCTAAGTTTAGGGGATTTTATGAGCTCTTTTGTGGAGCTATCTTCAGCAATCAGGGTGTGCTGAGTTATGCCAGTCAGGGCTTTGGGCACATATCTGTCTATCTATTAGGTTTTAATCTCTGTGACAGTCCTTTCTTGCTAACATCTAGGGGCTTATGTCTTAACTGCTCCTGCCCGTGACAGGAGCAACTACAAATGCTTTGTAGTTAATTGTCTTATTTTAGGATGTTTTGCAAAAGTTATTTCTCCAAGGGCTGAAAAGCAGAATGTCAGTGTGCTCCTGTCTACACTCTAGAACAGGATGTCAGGGCTATTTTCTCTTAGGTGTTCTGACTCCATATTTTCTTGCTGGGGACCCTGGCCCTACTACCTAACTGCCCAACTAACTCCTAACACCTGGAAGATTTTAGCAGAGTAGAAAGACCCTAGGCTCACCTCATCCCACGAACACAACTAGTAACTATCAAGACATTCTGAATACCCCAGAAATTGGCCTACAGTCTGACAGAACAAAGACCACAACTAAAGGGAGAGAAGATGCCACATGAAGAAAGTAGGAAGTGTGGAGACGCGGTTTAGGAGAGTAATGGATAGTGGGTTTTGCAGAGGGGAAGGAGCCATTGTCATGGAAAAGGGAAAGACAGAGAGAGATGCGCAAAAGGGAACACACAAGGAGAATGTTTCCCCAAAGCTGTAGGTGGGGGAGAAAATGACAAGGCCTGAATTTCATGAGCTCTTGGCAACCAGTGCATCTTAAAGCCTGGCTTGTAAAGGTCAACGGACTTGGCTGTGACAGAGCCTGGAGGACACTGCACTGCTCCTAGGGAGAAGGCAGGCAAACATCTGTGGGATAGGAGGGCAGACGGCATGGAAACAGTGATCTGAAGAACACCTAGGAAACGCAGTGGGGAGATAATAAACTTGTTTCAGAGATCATCCCCGGGAGACAAAAAAGGAGCGAACTGGCACTGTTTCCCTCGCCTGCTCCTCAGCAGAAACACAGAGCCACCTGCGGGAAACAGCACAGTGCCAACCCTGGCTGCCTAACTTGCTTAAACCCAACTGTGCATCCTCGTACTCTGGCAGGGCTGCCCTTCTCAGTTAAAGTTGCCTCAGTCCCAGTGTGGAAGTCCCCTTTCCCAGAAGAGCAGCAGAAATCCAGTCCCACACCACATCTCCTGACCAGCAAGTTCTTTCTGCAGGGCCTCAGTTCTAGTAGAAGTAGCATCAGTATCATTTCACAAGCAGACCAGAGCATGCCTAACTAAAACACTAAAACTCACCACACTCAGGCCAAGGACAAAACACTGCCCATGGCAGGCCAGGAGAGCCTCTGCAGATGACTGGCCTGAAGGACAGAACAGCCAAAACACAAAAGCAGAACACACAGAATGCACCAGAGATGCCCCTGAAGCACCAGGCCCTGGATACTTTATGACCTCATCTTCATAAAGCCATTACTTTCAGCAATAAAAAACATAACTGGCTTTTCTAACCCAGAAAAGAAGTCAGAGACTTAAAAAAATACCAAAACAGAAGAATTCATCCCAAATGAAAGAACAAGATAAGGCCACGGTCAGAGACTGAAGTGAAACAGATAGAAGTAACATGCCTGATGGAGAACTTATAGCGACAATTATAAGAATACTCACTGGACTTGAGAAAATAATGAAAAACAAGGAGACCCTTACTACAGAAATAAAAGAGTTAAAAAAGAATCAATCAGAAATGAAGAATGCAATAAATGAGATTGGAAACAGGTTTGATGCAATGAACAGCAGATAGAAGAAGCAAAGTAATGAATTTGTGACCTAGAAGACAAAATGACTGAAAATAATGAAGCTGAACAAGAGAAAGAAGAAGATTACAGAACGTGAGAATAGACTTAGGGAACTTGGTGACTCCAGCAAGCATAATAACATTCATATCATAAAAATCCCAGAAGAAGAAGAAGAGAGAAAAAGGGACAGAAAATCTATTTGAGGAAAGAATAGCTGAAAACTTCCCTAATCTGGGGAGGAAAGCAGACATCCAGATCCAGGAGGCACAGACAACACTCAACAAAAGCAGGCCAACATCAAGCTATATTGTAATTAAATTTGCAAAATATCATGATAAAGAAAAAAATCTTTAAAACAGCAAGACAGGGATGCCTGGGTGGCACAGTCGGTTAAGCATCCAACTCTTGCCAAATAAATAAAATCATGAATGAAAGGGGAGAGATCACAACCAACACCAAAGAAATACAATTATAAGAACATATTATGAGCAACTATATGCCAGCAAATTTGACAATCTGGAAGAAATGGATGCATTCCTAGAGACATATAAACTACCACAACTGAACCAGGAAGAAATAGTAAACCTGAACAGACCCATAACCAGTAAGGAGATTGAAGCAGTCATCAAAAATCTCCCAACAAACAAGAACCCAGGGCCAGATGGCTTCCCAGGGGAATTCTACCAAACATTTAAAGAAGAATTATTTCCTATTCTCCTGAAACAGTTCCAAAAAACAGAAATGGAAGGAAAACTTCCAAACTCATTTTATGAGGCCAGCATTACCTTGACCCCAAAACCAGACAAAGATCCTGTCAAAAAAGAGAATTACAGACCAATATCCTTGATGAACACAGATGAGAAAATTCTCACCAAAATACTAGCCAATAGGATCCAACAGTACATTAAAAGGATTATTCACCATGACCAAGTGGGATTTATTCCAGGGCTGCAAGTTTGGTTCAACAACCGCAAATCAATCAATGTGATACAATACATTAATAAAAGAAAGAACAAGAACCATATGATACTCTCAATAGATGCTGAAAAAGCATTTGTCAAAGTACAGTATCCTTTCCTGATCAAAACTCTTCAAAGTGTAGGGACAGAGGGTCCATACCTCAATATCATCAAAACCATCTATGAAAAACCCACAGCGAATATCATTCTCAATGGAGAAAAACTGAGAGCTTTTCCTCTAAGGTCAGGAACACTGCAGGGATGTCCATTATCACCACTGCTATTCAACCTAGTACTAGAAGTCCTAACCTCAGCAATCAGACAACAAAAAGAAATTAAAGGCATCCAAATCAGCAAAGAAGAAGTCAAACTCTCACTCTTTGCAGATGACATGATACTTTATGTGGAAAACCCAAAAGACTCCACTCTAAATCTGCTAGAACTTGTACAGGAATTCAGTAAAGTGTCAGGATATGAAATCAATGCACAGAAATCAGTTGCATTTCTATACATCAACAATAAGACAGAAGGAAGAGAAATTAAGGAGTCAATCCCATTTACAATTGCACCCAAAACCATAAGATACCTAGGAATAAACCTAACCAAAGAAACAAAGAATCTGTACTCAGAAAACTATAAAGTACTCATGAAAGAAATTGAGGAAGACACAAAAAATGGAAAAATGTTCCATGCTCATGGATTAGAAGAACAAATATTGTGAAAATGTCTATGCTACCTAAAGCAATCTACTCATTTAATCCAATCCCTATCAAAATCCCATCAATTTTTCTCAAAGAAATGGAGCATCCAACTCTTGGTTTCAGCTCAGGTCATGATCTCAGGGTCATGGGATCAAGCCCCATGTCAGACTCCCTCCTCAGCAGGGAATCTGCTTCAGGATATGCTCTCTTTCTCTCCCTCTGACCCTCTCTCTCACCCCTACACACACACACTCTCTCTCTCAAATAAATCTTTTTTTTAAGGAAACACCAAGACAAAATAAGTTCTTAACTTACAAAGGAAAACCTATAAGGCTAGCTGGAGACATCTCAACAGAAACTTGGCATGCATGATATATTCAAAGTGCTAAATAGGAAAAATCTACAGCCAAGAATACTCTGTCCAGCAAGGTTATCATTCAGAATAGGAGAGAGAGAGTTTCCCAGACAAAACTAAAAGAGGTCCTGACAACTAAATCAGCTCCACAAGAAATATCAAAGAGGACTCTTTGAGTGGAATGGAAAGACCAAAAGTGACAAAGACAAGAAAGAATCAGAGAAAATCTTTGGAAACAATGACAAAACAAGAAATAAAATAAAAAGAAATACATATCAATAATTACTCTGAATATAAGTGGACAAAATGCTCCAATCAAAAGACACAGGGTATCAGAATGCACAGAAAACAAGACCCATCTGTATGCTGCCTACAACAGATATATTTTAGACCTAAAGACACCTGCAGATTGAAAGTAAGAGGATGAAGAAACATTTAGCATGCAAATGGATTTGAAAAGAAAGCCAGAGTAGCAAGACTTATATCAAACAAAAATAGACTTTAAAACAAAGACTGTAATAAGAAACAAAGAAGGGTACTATCTCATAATATAGGGGACGATCCAACAAGAAGATCTAATAGTTGTAATTATTTATGTACCCAACATGGGAGCACACAAATATATTAAATAATAACAAACATATAAAACTAATTGACAATAATACAATGATAGTAGGGGACTTTAACATCCCACTTACATCAAAAGACCATCTAAACAGAAAATCAACAAGGAGCAGTGGCTTTGAATCACAAACTGGGCCAGATGGACTTAAGAGATATATTCAGAACTTCCATCTTAAAACAGCAGAGTATACATTCTTTTCAAGTGCACATGGGACATTCTCCAGAAAAGATCACATAATAGGTCATAACCAAGCCTCAACAAAGACAAAAACACTGACATCATACCATGCATCTTTCTGACCACAAAGCTATAAAACCTGAAGTCAACCAAAAGAAAAAATTTGGGAAGACCACAAATACATGGAGGTTAAATAACATGCTACTAAACAATGAATGAATCAAACAAGAAATCAAAGAAGAAATTTAAAAATACATAGAGGGGCCCACTCCCCCTGCTTGTATTCCCTCTCTCGCTGTCTCTCTATTAAATTAAAAAAAAAAAAATTTTTTTTAAATACATAGAGGGGGCACCTGGGTGGCTCAGTAGGTTAACATCTGATTCTTGATTTCAGCTCAAGTCATGAGCTCAGGGTCATGAGATTGAGCCCTGTGTTGGGCTCGTGCTGGGCATGGAGCCTCCATAAGCTTCTCTCTCTCCCTCCCCCACTCCCGTAACTCACATGCACTCTCTCTCTCTAAAAGAAAAGAATAAGAATAAAAACAAATTTTTTTATTACAGGGCAACAAAAGAAAATGGAAACACAACAGTTCAAAACCTTTGGGATGCAGCAAAAGTGGTCCTAAGATGGAAGTATATAGCAATACAGGTCTACCTAAGAAGCAAGAAAAATCTCAAACAATCTAACTTTACACCTAAAGGGACTAAATAATAATAATAATAAACAAAACCAAAAAAAAGCAAGTGAAGCCTAAAGCTAGTAGAAGGAAATAATGGAGATCAGAGCAGAAATAAATGATATAGAAACTAAAAAACCAGTAGAACAGATCAATGAAACAAGGAGCTGGTTCTTTGAAAAAATTAATAAAATTGATAAATTCATAACCAGACTTATCAAAAAGAAAGGAGATCACAGTGCCTGGGTGGCTCAGTTGGTTAAGCATCTGACTCTTGGTTTCAGCTCAAGTCATGATCACAGGGCCATGACTGAGCCCCATGTTGGACTCCATGCTGGGCATGAATCCTGCTTAAGATTTTCCCTCTCCCTTGCTCTTCTCTCCCTTGCTCTCTGTCCCTCCCCCACTCACATTCTCTCTCTCTCTCTCTCTCTCTCTCTCTCACACACACACACAAAAAAAAAAAGAAGAAGAAGAAGAGAGAAAGAAAAGAAAAGGCAAAGGACCCAAATAAATAAAATCACAAATGAGAGAGGAGAAATATCATTGACACAACAGAAATGCAATTATCAGAGATTATGGAAAACTATATGCCAACAAACTACACAAACTGGAAGAAATGGACAAATTTCCAGAAGCATAAAAATTACCAAAACTGAAATAAGAAGAAATAGAACAGACTGATAACCAGCAAAGAAATTGAATCAGTAATAAAAAATCTCCCAACAAACGGAAGTCCAGGGCCACATGTCTTCACTGGAAAACTCTACCAAATATTTAAAGAAGAGTTAATACCTATTGTTCTCAAGCTATTCCAAAAAAACAGAAAAGGAAGGAAAACTTCCAAATTCATTCTATGAGGCCAACATTACCCTGATACCAAAACCAGGCAGAGACTCTACTAAAAAAAGAAAACTATAGGCCAATATCTCTGATGAAAATGGATGCAAAAATTCTCAGTAAATACTAGCAAACTGAATCCAGTAAGACATTAAAAGAATCATTCACCAAGGTCAAATGGGATTTATTTCTGGGTTGCAAGTATGGTTCAATATTCATAAGTCAATCAATGTGACATACCACATTAATAAAAAAATGATAAGAACCATATATGATCCTCTCACGAGACACAGAAGAAGAAAACATATGAAAGAAATACAACATCCATTCATGATAAGAAACCTCAACAAAGTAGGTTTAGAGGGAACATACCTCAATACAATCAATACAGGAAAAACCCAGAGCTAGGGCACCTGGGTGGCTCAGTGGGTTAAAGCCTCTGCCTTCGGCTTGGGTCATGATCCCAGGGTCCTTGGATCAAGCCCCACATCGGGCTCTCTGCTCAGTGGGGAGCCTGCTTCCTCCTCTCTATCTCTGCCTGCCTCTCTGCATACTTGTGATCTCTCTCTGTCAAATAAATAAATAAAATCTTTAAAAAAGAAAAAAGAAAAACCCAGAGCTAATATCATCTTCAATGGGAAAAAACTGAGGGCTTTTCCTCTATGGTCAGAAACAAAACAGGAATGTCCACTCTCACCCATTATTTAACATAGTATTAGAAGTCCCAGCCACAGCAATCAGACAACAAAAAAGAAATAAAAGGTATCCAAACTGGCAAGGCAAAAGCAAAATTTTCACTATTTGCAGATGACATGATACCACAGGCAGAGAACCTGGACGACTCCACCAAAAAATTGCTAGAACTGATACACAAATTCAGTAAAGTTGTAGGATACAAAATCAATGTACAAAAATCTGTTCCATTTCTACACACCAATTATGAAGCAGCAGAAAGATAAATTGAGGAATTGATCCCATTTACAATTGCACCAAAACCCATAATATATGTAGCAATAAACCTAGCCAAAGAGGTAAAAGATCTGTACTCTGAAAACCATAAAACACTAATGAAGGAAACTGAAGAGGATGCAAAGAAATGGAAACACATCCCATGCTCGTGGATCAGAAAAACAAATACTGTTAAAATGTCTATACTACCCAAAGCAATCTACACATTTAGTGCAATTGCTATCAAAATAGTAACAGCATTTTTCACAGAACTAGAACAAAATTTGTACGTACAAAGACCCTGAATAGACAAAGCAACATTGAAAAAGAAGAGAGAAGCTAGAGGCATCATAAATCCAGACATCAAGTTATATTACAAAGCTGTAGTGGTCAAAACAGTACAGTATTGGCATTAAAAAAGTAGACACACAGATCAAGAGAACAGGATAGAAAACCCAGAAATGAACTCACACCTATATAATCAATTAATCTTTGACAAAGCAGGAAAGAATACACAATGGGAAAAAGATAGTCTCTTCAAAAAATTGGCATTGGGAAGACTGGATAGCAACAATGCAAACGAATGAAACTGGACTACTTTCTTGCTAAATTCAAAATAAAGACATAAATGTGAGACATGAAACTATTAAAATCCTAGAGGAGAACACAGGCAATAACCTCTCTAACACTGGCTGTAGCAAATTCTTATTAGATATCTTTCCTGAGGCAAGGGAAGCAAAATAAAAAATAAACTATTAGAACTACACCAAAATAAAAAGCTTCTATACAATGAAGGAAATAATCACCAAAACTAAAAGGAAACCCATGGAATGAGAGAAATATCTGCAAATGACATATGTGATAAAGGGTTAATATTCATCCTATATAAAGAACTTATAAAACTAAACACTTTGGGACACCTGGGTGGCTAAGTATGTTAATCATCTGCCTTCAGCTCAGTCAAGATCCCAGGGTCCTGGGATCAAGCCCCACATCAGGCTCTCTACTCAGCAGGAAGCCTGCTTCTCCCTTTCTCTCTGCCTGCCACTCCCCCTGCTTGTGCACTTGTGCGCTCTCTCTCTCTCTCTCTCTCTCTAATAAAAATATAAAATCTTTTTAAAAAAATCCTCAACACCCTAAAAACCAATAAAAAATGGAGAGACAGCAATCAGACAACAAAAAGAAATTAAAGGCATCCAAACTGGCCAAGAAAAAGTCAAACTCTCACTCTTTGCAGATGATATGATACTTTACATGGAAAACCCAAAAGACTCCACTCCAAAACTCTTAGAGCTCATACAGGAAATCAGTAAAGTGTCAGTATATAAAATCAATGCACAGAAATCAGTTGCATTTCTATACACCAACAGCAAGACAAAAGAAAGAGAAATTAAGGAGTCGATCCCCTTTACAATTGCACCCAAAACTGTAAGATACCCAGGAATAAATATAACCAAAGAGGCAAAGAATCTGTACTCAGAAAAGTAGAAAGTACTCATGAAATAAACTGAGGAAGACAAAGAAATGGAAAAACATTCCATGCTCAGGGATTGGAAGAACAAATAATGTGAAAATATCTATGCTATGTAAAGCAATCTACACATTTAATGCAATCCCTATCAAATCACTATCAATATTTTTCAAAGAAATGGAACAAATAATCCTAAAATTTATATGGAAGCAGAAAAGACCCCAAGTAGCCAGAGGAATGTTGAAAAAGAAAACCAAAGTGGGTTCAAGCTTCAAGCTCTATTACAAAGCTGTAATCAAGACAGTATGGTACTGGCACAGAAACAGACACACAGATCAATGAAACAGAATGGAGAGCCCAGAAATGGACCCTCAACTCTATGGTCAACTAATCTTCAATAAAGCAGGAAAAAATGTCCAATGGAAAAAAGTCTCTTCAACAAATGGTATTGGGAAAATTAGACAGCCACATGCAGAAGAATGTAACTGGACCATTTCCTTATACCACACACAAAAATAGACTCAAAATGGATGAAAAACCTCAATGTGAGATATGAATCCATGAAAATCCTTGAGGAGAACACAGGCAGCAAACTCTTCGACCTCAGCTACAGAAATTTCTTCCTAGAAACATGGCCAAAGGCAAGGGAAGCAAGGACAAAAATGAACTACTGGGACTTCATCAAGATCAAAAGCTTTTGCACAGAAAGGAAACAATAAAAAAAAAACCCAAGAGGGAGGAGTCAAGATGGCGGAGAAGTAGGAGGCTGAGACGACATCAGCCAGCAGGAGATCAGCTAGATAGCCTATCAAACCATTCCGAACACCTACGAATCCAACAGGGGATCGAAGAGAAGAAAAACAATTCTTGAAACAGAAAATCGACCACTTTCTGAAAGGTAGGACCAGCGGAGAAGTGAATCCAACACGACGGGAAGATAGACCCCAGGGGGAGGGGCCGGCTCCCGGCAAGCGGCGGAACAACGGAGCACAAAATCGGGACTTTTAAAAGTCTGCTCCAGGGAGGGACATCACTCCAGAGGCTAAACTGGAGTGAAGACCTCGCGGGGACAACGTGGACTCAGGTCCCACGGGGTCACAGAAGGATCGGGGGTGTCTGAGTGTCGCAGAGCTCACAGGTATTAGAGCGGGGAAGTCGGCTGCGGAAACAGAGCCGAGGTTTCCTAGTGCTCTGTGACACGGACCGGTGCTCTGTGCGAGGGGTCCCCACAAGATCCGGGGAGACTCCGACCCGGGAGAGCTCAGGGATCTACGGGCTCCGGAGACTCCAGGTGGGACTCTGCCAGAGACAGAGACGCTTGATCACAGGCTGGGTGAGCTCGGAGCACTCCCAGAAGCCAGTGAGACGGGACTGCTTAGGCACGATTTTCTCTGAGCGCGGTCTGCGGGCGCGCGCGGTCTGCGGGTGCACGCGGTGTCGGCGGGTGCCTGCGGGTGCGCGGTGTCTGCGGGTGGGCGCGCGCACGCAGGCTCCGGCGCAAACGTGGGCTAGGGAGACTGGAGGGATTAAACACTTTTCTCTGAAGGCGCACTGAAGACTGGGGCCCCTAGCTCTCGGCTCCTCTGAACCGGAGATTGGGAGGCCACCATTGTCATTCCCGTCCTCCAGAACTCTACAGAAAGCGCGTTCAGGGAACAAAAGCTCCTGAAAGCAAACCTGAGAGGATTACTTAGCCCGGCCCCTGGTAAGGGCGGTGCAACTCCGCCTGGGGCAGAGACACCTGAGAATCACTACAACAGGCCCCTCCCCCAGAAGATCAAAGAAATACAGCCAAGACCAAGTTCACTTAACAAGGAGAACAGCGGATTCTTATCTGGACAAAATGACAAGGTGGAAAAACTCACCACAAAAAAAAGAGCAGGAGACAGGACCGAAGGCTAGGGACCTAATCAATACAGACATTGGTAATATGTCAGATCTGGAATTCAGGATGACGATTCTCAAGGTCCTAGCCGGGCTCGAAAAAGGCATGGAAGATATTAGAGAAACCCTGTCAGGAGAAATAAAAACCCTTTCTGGAGAAATAAAAGAAATAAAGTATAATCAAGTTGAAATAAAAAAAGCTATTAATGAGGTGCAATCAAAAATGGAGGCTCTTACTGCTAGGATAAATGAGGCAGAAGACAGAATTAGTAATATAGAAGACCAAATGACAGAGAATTAAGAAGCTGAGTAAAAGAGAGACAATCAACTACTGGACCACGAGGGGAGAATTCGAGAGATAAGTGATGCCATAAGACGAAACAACATTAGAATAATTGGGATTCCAGAAGAAGACGAAAGAGAAATAGGAGCAGAAGGTATACTGGAGAGGATTATAGTAGAGAGTTTCCCTAATATAGCAAGGGGAACAAGCATCAAAATCCAGGAGGCCCAGAGAACACCTCTCAGAATCAGTAGGAACCAACCCACACCCCGCCATCTAATAGTAAAATTTACAAGTCTTAGCGACAAAGAGAAAATCCTGAAAGCAGCACGGGACAAGAAGTCTGTAACGTACAATGGTAAAAATATTAGATTGGCAGGAGACTTATCCACAGAGACCTGGCAGGCCAGAAAGAACTGGCATGATATATTCAGAGCACTAAACGAGAAAAACATGCAGCCAAGAATACTTTATCCAGCTAGGTTATCATTGAAAATAGAAGGAGAGATTAAAAGCTTCCAGGACAAACAAAATCTGAAAGAGTTTGTAAACACCAAACCAGCTCTACAGGAAATATTGAAAGGGGTCCTCTAAGCAAAGAGAGACCCTAAAAGTATTACCAGAAAGGAACAGAGACATTATACAGTAACAATCACCATACAGGCAATACAATGGCACTAAACTCATATCTCTCAATAGTTACCCTGAACGTAAATGGGCTAAATGCCCCAATCAAAAGACACAGGGTTTCAGAATGGATAAAAAAAACAAAACCCATCCATATGCTGCCTACAAGAAACTCATCTTAGACCTGAAGACACCTCCAGATTGAAAGTGAGGGGGTGGAAAACAATTTACCATGCTAATGGACATCAGAAGAAAGCTGGGGTGGCAATCCTTATATCAGATCCATTAGATTTTAAGCCAAAGACTATAATAAGAGATGAGGAAGGACACTTCATCATACTCAAAGGGTCTGTCCAACAAGAAGATCTAACAATTTTAAATATCTATGCCCCTAACATGGGAGCAGCCAACTATATAAACCAATTAATAACAAAATCAAAGAAACACATTGACAAGAATACAATAATAGTTGGAGACTTTAACACACCCCTCACTGAAATGGACAGATCATCCAAGCAAAAGATCAACAAGGAAATAAAGGTCTTAAATGACACACTGGAGCAGATGGACATCACAGATATATTCAGAACATTCTACCCCAAAGCAACAGAATACACATTCTTCTCTAGTGCCCATGGAACATTCTCCAGAATAGATCACATCCTGGGTCATAAATCAGGTCTCAAC